>JAFMOD010000959.1:390822-467361 GCA_019802435.1 Corydoras maculifer
GTTCCAAGTTCCGAAAGCCAATGTTAGCAACCGAGGATCGCGACGCCCAGGCCCACGCCTCCGGCCACTGCCCGATCCACACTGCACCGAACCCCTATTACTACCCCCCCCACAGGTGGTGAGCCCATTTGAGGGGGAACCCATGTAGCTCCTTCGGGCTGGGCCCGGCCGGGCACCATGGAAAAGTGCCCGACCACCAGACGCTCGCTGACGAGCCCCATCCCCGGGCCTGGCTCCAGGGTGGGGCCCCGATAACCCTATATCGGGCAGGGTACACAAGTTCTTGTTATTTTTTTTTCATAGGGGTTTTTTTTCGGACCACTCTTTGTCTGGCCTGTCACCTAGGACCAATTTGCCTTGGGAGACCCTGCCAGGGGCTTTTTGCCCCAGACAACATAGCTCCTAGGATCATTCAGGCACGCAAACTCCTCCACCACGGTAAGGTGGTGATCCAAGGAGGAGCACCTTGAATCCATGTTTTTGGAATGTGGGGGAAAACTGGAAAACCTGGAGGAAACCCACGCAGACTTGGGGAGAACATGGAAGCTCCACCTAGATTGGGATTCGAACTTGGATCCCAGCGCTTAGAGGCGAACGTGCTAACCACTAAGCCACTGTGCCTCCCGAAAATGATACTGATAATTTTGTTTTAATTAGTTAAAATGCATTTTACAAGGTATCATTCAAAGACAGTGAATTTTATTGAGGTTGTATGAAATTCATATTTGTTTGATTCTCTTTCCGTATTTAATAGAAACAACGGTTGCCAAAAAAACTAGACTCCCTCACAAGCAACGCTAAGTACAGAGACACCATTCATTGGTTACATTCACATTGTCCACAGTGCTCTTGGTGTATTGACTCTTATTGAATCATTCACTTGTGCAACGCTCTAAACGATTCCGTGCTCTAACAATACTCTTTCTTTGTCGAGCAGTCCCTATCCAAAAATAGAGGAGTCGATTACATCAAAGCCCATTCAGAACTCAGGAAACAAAGAGTCAGTTCTGTTTTTAAACGTTCTAATCAGCCTTTTTCATTTCAAATATTGGGCATCAAACTTGACCGATATCCATTTCATTATATTTGAAGTACAGCTACAGTTTGTTCTTACCACAATAATGCTGTCAGGTTTTAATATTATTGAATATTTTTAATTGTTATTTTCTACAGTGGCTTAGTGGTTAGCACGTTCGCCTCTCAGGGCTAGGGATTCCCGGTTCGAATCCCCATCTGTGTGGAGTTTCCATGTTCTCTCCGTGTCCGCGTGGGTTTCCTCCGGGTTCTCCGGTTTCCTCCCACAGTCCAAAAACATGGATCAAGTCAATTGAATTCTCAAAAAATTGCACCATATTGAGTGTGTCTGTGTGAGTGAGTGTGTGCCCAGCAATGGATTGGCGCCCTGTCCTTGGTCTATCTGCCCAGCACCCGAGACGTTCTCCCCTGGATGGGCATGGGGAACCCCACCGCGAACCTACTAGAGGATAAAGCGGGAGATAATGAATGAATTTTCTACAGTTCTCTTTGATCTTAGAAACGATTTGGTGGATTTTTAAACCAGCCATCATTTTTTTTAGCATAGGCTATGTATTAAGTTGTCATTTAATTTCTGAGCTATCATATTAAAAAAGGACAGCTTGGTGGTTTAGTGGTTAGCACATTCGCCTCTCAGTGCGAATCTGGGTGTTTCCATGTTTTCCCCATGTCCATGTAGGCTTCCTCCCTCTCACTGGATCCAGGGATTTAAGGTGTATTGGCTGCCCTATATAGTGTGTGTGTGTGTGTGTGTGTGTGTGTGTGTGTGCCCAGAAATAGATTGGCAACTTGTCCTGGGTGTATGTGCCCAGCGGTATGATTTCATAAGTTTAACCTCATGTTTTTAAACTGTGTCTGCAGTTTTTTTTTTGCCAAGGATACAGGGTGTGGTAGTTCAGTGGTTAGGGTGTAGGGCCTATCAATTTAAAGGTTGTGGGATCAAATCCCAGGTTCACTGTATGACACCGTAAAGACCACTGTGGGTCTTTAGACACTTAACCCTCATTGCTCCAGGTATACTAAACCAACCCTGTACTCTGACCCGAAACCAAGTTGGTATATTTGTAAGTCACTTTAGATAAAAGCATTAATATTGTAATTTGCGATAAAGTTTACATTGCATCCTATCTATGTGTGTGAGTGAGTGTGTGCCCAGCGATGGATTGGCGCCCTGTCCTGGGTCTATCTGCCCAGCGCCCGAGACGTTCTCCCCTGGATGGGCATGGGGAACCCCACTGTGACCCTAATAGAGGATAATCGGGAGATAATGAATGAATGAATGAATGAATGAATATATACTTCATTAATACTAATTGTGTGTGTGAGGGAGGGGGGGGGGGGGCTTTTCGTCCCCGGTAAATGTTTTCCCTGCTGCGACCTTAGCCATCCTTCTGGGCTTTGGGCTTTCAGGTTGTAACAAACAGATACAGAGAGTAATACAAAATAAGGCAAACATTAACGAACTAAACCTTAACACACCAGTTTGTGAGGTTATGTGATAATAAAAAGTTAAATGGAAATGAGTGCATTGCTGGAGGCAACGGGGAAATAAATAGTTCTGACTTCTTTCTACACTCGGAATGTAGTTAGTTAAAAACTCCAGACCTGACTGTTGGCTTTTTAAACTCGCAAATAAAAGCAAAACTAACTAAGCATGTTTTTGCACCTGTCCTGTTTTTGGTAAAGTAACACGGTGGCTTAGTGGTTATCAAGTTTGCCTATCAGTGCTGGTAGATCGAGGTTCAAATCCCAATCAGTGTGGTGTTTCCATGTTCTCCTCTTGTCTGCGTGGGTTTCCCCTGAGTTCTCTAGTTTCCTCCCACACTCCAAAAACATGGATTCAATGTAAATTAATTTATTTTCCCCTGCTTAATCCTCTACTAGGGTCATGGAAGGGTTCCCTATCCCCAGGGTGTAGGGCAGATACCACCAGGACATGGTGCCAATCTATCACTGGGCACACACTCATGCACACAGACATACACACACAAACTATATGGGGCAATTTAGAACATTCAATTTATTTTGAATCCATGTGCAAGAAAACCGGAGAACCTGGAGAAAACCAACGTGGCCACAGGGAGAACATGGAAAATCCACTCAAATTGGGATTGGAACCTGGAATCCTCAACATTGAGAGGCAAACAGACTAACCACACCGTGAATCCTTAAGGTAAATTGAACGCTCTAAATTGCCCAGTATAGTGTGTTTGTGTGAGTGAGTGTGCCCAGTGATAGATTGGTGCCCTGTCTTGGGTGTATCTGCCCAGCGCATAAAATGTTCTCCCCTGGTGGACATGGGGAATCTCCCCCCTCGACCCCCACCACGTCCCTAATATAGGATTAAGCTAAAAATAATGAATAAACAGGGCGGCACGGTGGATTAGTGGTTAGCACGTTCGCCTCTCCGCACTGGGGATCCCGGTTTGAAACCTAATCTGGGTGGAGTTTTCATGTTCTCCCCGTGTCCATATGGGTTTCCTCCGGGTTCTCCGGTTTCCTCCCACAGTCAAAAAACATGGATTTAAGGTAAATGAAATGCTCTAAATTGGCGGCACGGTGGATTAGTGGTTAGCACGTTCGCCTCTCAGTGCTAGGGAGTCCTGGTTCAAATCCCCATCTAGGTGTAGTTTACATGTTCTCCCAATGTCCGCGTGGGTTTCCTCTGGGTTCTCCGGTTTCCTCCCACAGTCCAAAAAACATGGATCAAGTCAATCGAGTTCTCCAAATTGCCCCATGTAGAATGCGTGTCTGTGTGAGTGAGTGTGTGCCCAGCGATAGATTGGCACCCTGTCCAAGGTGCATCTGCCTAGCGCCCAAAACGTTCTCCCCTGGATGGGCACGGGGAACCCCCCCCCCCCCCGGGCGACCCTAATAGAGGATAAAGCGGAAGATAATGGATGGATGGATAAATACTCCAAATTTCCCTATAATAGTGTGTGTGTGTGCCCAGTGAAAGATTGGCGCCCTGTCCAGGGTGTATCTGCCCAGCGCCCGAAATGTTCTTAACTGGATGGGCATGGGGAACACCCCCCCCCTCCACCCCCGCGACCCTAATAGAGGATTAAGTGGAAAATAATGAATAAACATTGTCGCATTGAATTGTAACCAAAATAATTGTGTAAAGACCTTTAATATGCCTTACTATGCTGACCAAACAATGTTTTTTTGGGGAATAAACAGGCTGCTTGAAGATTGAATTATCTTAAGATATTTTTAACATCACGGCACTCAAGTCGCTAACATTAACATAGTAAGCCGTGAATCGATTCAGATTGAGTCGATTCCCAATTCAAAAAGAGATTGGTCGTTTGCGAGTCGGCTCTTTTTCGGATCTTTTTTATTTGTTGTTGCTGATGCCCCGCGGTGAGGCTCTGTCTGCGGCTCTGTCAGCGTTACGGGGATTTGGACCGGTTACGATGTAGAAATCAAATTGAATTGTGACCCACCGGATGGAGAGCTGTTCGACGTTTAATTCGATCGTTTGATGAGCTGGTAAGTAGCTACGAGCATGAAGAGATTTAGAGCAAATCCTGCTCATCCAACTAGCTAAGCGTGATCTATTCATCAACCAGCGCCACATGAATAGTGTCTATATAAGCGAATAACGTTGCATCTGTAACTTATTTTAGGTGGAATCTGCCTTAATAGATGGTGTAATGTCTTTTTGTATCGATTTGAAACACGCGGGATACGATGCCCTGTTATCATCCTCATGTTAAACACATCATCCTCATCCTCATCCTCATCGTGATTATATTAGGGTTTTAAAGTACATGTGATTAGAGGGGTGTATTTAATCAGGGTGCAGTATGATAATCAGGAGCGTTGTTGTATTATGGGCTGGAGTGAACTTAAGTTGTTCAATTTAAAAAAAAATATATATATTTATTTATTTGTTTCAAGTTTATAACACTTTACAGTAATATGTTTTCACCCTATATTAAAATGGGAGAATAAGCAGTAATCGGAGAATAAGCAGTTATTATGTGTCATCTAATCACAAACCTGTTATAGAATAATAGAATACTATTATTAAAATAATATATATATATAGAATAATAATTTTATCATATAAAATTTTTCTTTTCATGTTTGGGGTTATTAGGAAGTCGACTTTATTTAACTGAGCAATATTGGGGAAAAAAAAAAAAAAAAAAAAAAAAAAACTGGCGGCACGGTGGCTTAGTGGTTAGCACGTTCGCCTCTCAGCGCTAGGGATTCCCGGTTCGAATCCCCATCTGGGTGGAGTTTCCATGTTCTCCCCGTGTCTGCGTGGGTTTCCTCCGGGTTCTCCGGTTTCCTCCCACAGTCCAAAAACATGAATCAAGTCAATTGAATTCTTCAAATTGCCCCCTATAGAGTGTGTCTGTGTGAGTGAGTGTGTGCCCAGCGATGGATTGGCGCCCTGTCCTGGGTCTAACTGCCCAGCGCCCGAGACGTTCTCCCCTGGATGGGCATGGGGAACCCCACCGCGACCCTAATAGAGGATAAGCGGGAGATAATGAATGAATGAATGAATATTGGAAAAAAATATTTTTGTACTTTTTTTTTTATGATCAGAAAACATTTATTGGTTTAATGGTGTTTACATCTCTCTCTCTCTCTCTCTCTCTCTCTCTCTCTCTCTCTCTCTCTCTATCTCTCTCTCTCTCTCTCTCTATATATATATATATATGTATACAAATGCGTGTGAATATATATCCATTCATCTATCCATTATCTTCCACTTTATTCTATATTAGGGTCATGGGGGGGATATAAGGTAGATTGAATGCTCTAAATTGCCCCATATAGTGTGTGTTTGTGAGTGAGTGTGTGCCCAGTGATAGGTTGGTTCCCTGCCCTGGGTGTATCTGCCCAGCGTCCCAAACGTTCTCCCCTTGATGGGCGTGAAAAATCAAGCAGAAGATAATGAATGAATAAATATATACAAATAAATTCAAATCATTGTGCATTTAAAAATTGAGTTGATAATTCAACTTCATACTATCAAATTATAGAAAGTTAAAAGATAACCGTATTAATATTATTAATATAAAGCCAAATGGAAGGGTTCTTAGTTGCAAAACTAAAGCTGTGAATTGAATTGTTGCTCAGTTGCTGTCAGATACTCAATCATCCCAGAGGGCTTTAAGCGTCTAATAATACACCACATTGTATGACTGAAGAGAGGTGTGCCTTAAAATAGTATAGTTTGTGGGTCATTACTGGCACATGCAGCCCTATTCTCTCTGTAGTATGATCTAGTAGTTTAGTTGCTACTAGAAACAGCTGTACTGCCCACAACCTGAGTTAATGCCCAGATCATTAGTAATGATCAATAGCTTCTCAGAAAAGCACTTAAAGTTTCAGGTTCAATGAGCTACAGTGCATTACATTCAAAAGAAACATATAGCTACATAAAAGAGTAGATCATGATCCTGTTTTTTTTAACCTCAGTGCAGTGTTAGTGTCGAAGAGATCTCCTGATCCCGTGTCAGTCAATCTGATTTGAATTGTGATTATTTAAATAACTGATTTTCATAAATATAATGATTTTTATGATGGTACTACAGTTTTTTTCTGAACAAGATCTGGGGCAGTCAGAGTCTTGTGGTTAAGGTCCCCGGTTCGATTCCCGGTCCCACCAAGTGGCCGTGGCTAAAGTGCCCTTGGGCAAGGCACCTGACCCCAATTGCTACCCGGGTGTATACAAAGCTGCCAACCGCTCCGGGCATGTGTCCTCACTTCACCCAGTGTGTGTATATGTGTGTGTTTCACTGCACAGATGGGTTAAATGTGGAGAAATAATCCCTCTGTGTGTAAAAGCACAGTAGGGAAACCGGAGAACGCGGAGGAAACCCACGCAGACACGGGGAGAACATGGAAACTCCACCCAGATGGGGATTCGAACCGGGAATCCCTAGCGCTGAGAGGCGAACGTGCTAACCACTAAGCCACCGTGCCGCTGTATATACATAATATGAACATAATGTGAACATGTTATAAAGTGCATTACAGTATAGAATGTGCAGAGAAGTGGTTGTGCAAAAGAGTTATTAAAGTGTATGTGTAGCGTTCACGAAGATAACCGCCTGGTGCAGGAACGGAGGCTCCTGTAATGCCTACCAGATGGTAAGAGGCTGAAAAGTCCATGATTTAGGTTGGTAATTTCTCGCCCTGCCCATGCAGCACTTGATGGTGGGTAACAGCTCCACCCAGATTGGGATTTGAACCTGAAATTCCCAGCACTGAGAGGCGAGCGTGCTAACCACTAAGCCACCATGATCAAAATAATTATTCAATTATTATCTTCTGCTTAATTCTTTACTAGGGCTGTTAGGAGGTTCTCCACGCCCATCCAGGGGAGAATGTTTCAGTCGCTGGGCAGATACATCCACTCAGATTGGGATTCGAACCTGGATCCCCAGCACTGAGTGGCGAATGTGCTAACCACGAACCCACTGTGCCACCCTCTCCTTTATGTTGTTAGGAGTAATTATACTTCATCTCAGCTGGTAACATATTTATGAATTAAAGTGCGCATTAATGTGTAAATCATTTTTCAGTTAGATTTTGTTCATGAGAATGTTTAAAAGTGATTATTAATCATGATAGAAGTAGTTTTCTATAATTGGCTCCTCCCTGCTTATCTTACAGCTTTGTGTAAAAGCCAGCTGTATGGTTGGAGAAGAAAATGGCAATTACAGAGGGCGACAGAGGAAGCATATGGCATTTATGGCCCTCTTTAAAGAGAAAGAGAAGTACCAAATGCAATGGGATTGAACCTGAACAAATATTTGGGAAAAAAATTAGAATGAAGTATTTAGTATTATTATTAGTTTGACAAACATTATTGTGAGGGCAGCATGGTGGCATAGTGGTTAGCACGTTCGCCTCTTGGTGCTGGGGATTTAGAGTCGAATCCCAATCTGGGTGGAGTTTCCATGTTCTCCCCGTGTCCGCGTGGGTTTCCTCCGGGTTCTCCGGTTTCCTCCACAGTTCAAAAACATGGATCAAGGTTAAGCTCCAAATTGCCCAATATAGTGTGTGTTTGTGTATGTCTTTGTGAGTGAATCTACCCAGCCATTGATTGGTGCCCTGTCCTGGGTATCTGCCCAGCGCCTGTAACTTTCTCCCCTGGATGGGCCCTAGTAGAGTATGACATGGAAGATAATGGATGTATGGATTATTGGGGTGGCACGGTGGCTTAGTGGTTAGCATGTTCGCCTCTCAGTGCTGGGGATTTATGTTCGAATCCCAGTCTGGGTGGATTTTCCATGTTCTCCCTGTGTCCGGGTGGGATTTCTCCGGTTTCCTTCCTTAGTCCAAAAACATGGATTCAAGACGAATGCTCTAAATTGCCCCAAATAGTGTGTGTTTGTGCTGGTGTGAGTAAGTGTGCGTGAGTTGGAACCTGAAATGTTCTCCCCTGCATGTGCATGTAGAACCCCCTTCCCCCACCCATAGTAGAGGGTTAAGAGGAAGATAATGAATTATTAAGTGGTTTATTTTCACTTACACTTACAAATTGAATAAAGGTTTATTTTAACAGTCTTGGTTAATGTGTCTGAACACTGAACCTGCTGTTTCATAGATTCTCAGCCAACTGCACTAAAAGAAAAAGAATGGAGGACAAGAGAAAGAAACGGAGTCCCAAAGTGTCCCTACCTCAACCTCCTCCTCCACCGATCAACCCACGCAAACTCTCCGTGCTCCCGGCCAGCAAGAGCGCCACCTTCTCTCTGGGTCTGCCACAGCCTCCCTCCCCTAAACCTCGTGGCAAATACAAGAGATCTGTCGGAGCCATGGGAGCCGTCAAAGAGGTGCTCACTGTACCCGTGCTCCCTCCTAAAGCCATAAGGTTTGTATGATCAGCCTCAGTAATGTGGTTTGTGGGCACGTAGATTTAAAGCTGCAGTAAAATGATTGAAGTGAAATGAACTGATTTGAATCATCAAAGTGGGTCCCTAACATAGTTTTAATCTGTATTTTATTATTTATTCTCTTAAAAATTCTTTTTTGTTGTTATAATCATGTTTACTTTGCTCGTATGAGAAATGGTCTGTACAGCATGATGCTCTATGGCACATGTTTTATTGTTTGGTTTTATGTCATTAATTCATTATCTTCCGCTTTATCCTCTATTAGGGTCGTGGGGGGAGACCGTTTCTGGCGCTGGGCAGATACACCCAGGACAGGGTGCCAATCTATCGCTGGGCACACACTCACTCACACATACACACTCTATATAGGGAAATTTGGAGAATTCAATAGACTTCATCCATGTTTTTGGACTGTGGGAGGAAACCGGAGAACCCGGAGGAAACCCACGCAGACATGGGGAGAACATGGAAACTCCACCCAGATGGGGATTCGAACCGGGAATCCCTAGTGCTGAGAGGCGAACGTGCTAACCACTAAGCCACCGTGCCGCCTAACATTAAAAATAATAACAATAATAATAATCATTATAGCAATGATGATAATAATAATAATAATAATAATAATAATAATCATTATAGCAATGATAATAATAGCTATAGACAGACTATACTGTCATTTAAATTTATAGTGCACATAAGAACGAGATTCCGTTGTCATGGCTCAATGTAATGGTAAAGTGACCGTGTTTTATTATGTACAATGTAGTGCAAACTGTGCAAACTGATTTAAGGTAAATTGAATGCTCTAAAATTACCCCATATAGTGTGTGTGTGAGAGAGTGTGCACAGTGATAGATTGCCCTGTCCTGAGTGTATTGCTCTTTACACACTCACACATTCAATTCAGAAGAATTCAATTGACTTGATCCATGTTTTTGGTCTGTGGGAGGAAACCGGAGAACCCGGAGGAAACCCACGCGGACACGGGGAGAACATGGAAACTCCACCCAGATTGGGATTCGAACCGGGAATCCCTAGCGCTGAGAGGCGAACGTGCTAACCACTAAGCCACCGTGTTGCCCTGGTTTTATGTCATTTTACAAAATGTAACAAAATGTATTTAATTCATACTGAAAATACATCCCACTTAATTTTATCAATCCTTCGGTCACACACACACACACACACACACACACACACACACAATATAATGGCAATTAGAGCAGCTAGTTCAACTTGAATCCTTGTTTTTGGACTGTTGGAGGAAACCGCAGAACCCAGAGGACACTCACATGGACACGGAAGAACATGGAAACTCCACCCAGATTGGGATTCAAGCCTGTTCGCCCAGCTGAACAACATGGGTGTATACAGTTTTTTTCACATTACATTGAAATTGCACAGGGCGGCACAGTGGCTTAGTGTGTAGCACATTCGCCTCTCAGTACTATGGATTTCCAGTTTGAATGCCAATCTGAGTGGAGTTTCCATGTTCTCCCCGTTTACTTGTCGATTTCTTCCAACAGTCCAAAAACATGGTTTAAGGTCAATTGAATTCTCCAAATTGCCCCATATAGAGTGTATCTGTGTGAGTGAGTGTGTGCCCCGAGATAGCTTGGCGCCCTGTCCTGTGTGTGTCTGCCCAGCTCCCGAAACGTTCTTCCCTGGATGGGCATGGGGAACCCCACCCCCACGACCTTAGTAGAGAATTAAGTGTAAGAAAATTAATGAATGGATCATGATAGTGATTCCTGATTGTGTATTTTGATTACCACAGCAGGCCGCACAGAGAAAAGCCAAGAGCCCCTCAGCCGGCTGGCTTTAGCCGGGTGTCTCGGTCCTCCTCTCCTCTACAACACTCATTCCTCACTGATGTATCAGATGTGAGAGAGATGGAGGGAGGACTCCTCAACCTGCTCAATGACTTTCACTCAGGGAAACTACAGGCTTTTGGTAAGATACAAACCCAAACACACTATAATACCTCCTGCTGTTTTCCTGTTTATCTGGAGTTTACTTTGCTAGAGTTACATTCCTAAATATGTTAGATTACAGGGACATTATCTACACACATCTGGACTCCTCTATACTCTGCTGTTTAGTTTGGGTTGATCACATGCTCTACTTTATATATTTAACTTCTTTAGTCACACACTTCATTGTGTACTTCATGATCTTGTTGTTTGTCCTTTATTGCTACCCAGCTGTTAGTTCAAGCCCTCATCCTATCCCGGCTTAATAATTGTAATGCGTTACTTGCCGGTCTCCCAGCTTCCACAATCAGAGCTCTACAAATGATTCAAAACTCTGCAGCCTGACTTATATTTAAGCAGCCCAAGCGAACTCATGACACTCCACTACTCATTTCCCGCCATTGGCTTCCTGTAGCTTCTCGCATTCAGTACAAGTCACTGACTCTGAGCTACAGAACCATTTCTGGATCTTCCCCCAACTACCTTCACTCAATCTTTTCAAATTACACTCTGACTTGTTCACTTCACTCCAGTGATGATTGTCGCCTGGTGATTCCACCTCACCGAGGAGCTCATTCTCACTCCGTGGCGTGCACCACTGCAAAATGGTGGAACTATCTTCCCCACTCTGTCCGTAAGGCAGAATCACTTGACATTTTTAAGAAGCTACTGAAGACGCATCTTTTTAACAAATACCTGTTGTAAGAAAAAAAGGAGGGGCAGCAACATATAACGATCAGGTTTGATAATTCTACAGTGTAGCTGGTTTTCTTCATAACTACTGACTTGTGATGTTCTCATTCGTAAGTCTCTTTGGATAAAAGCATCTGCTAAATGACTAAATGTAAATGTTCTTGAAACAGTAATTAAGTGATGTATTTTGCCTACTGTGCATATACACAGAGAATTGGTCCTCCACATTTTAGGCAGGACGCGTAGTGGAGTACACAACCTCGAGTGCCTTTTTGCTCTAATAAAACAGATGTAAACACACTATTATAAAAAAAATTGATCGTTAATAAATGCGTTTATTACAATCAATAAACTAGATTTCTGCAAAATTATCTAGTCTGGTTTTCAAAGTAAACACTCAACCTGAGTAACAGGATTCCAGTTTCTCAAAAACTGTCATCTAGTGGCCAAATTACACAACACGTTTATAAAAAACAGGGAAAATAATGAATATGAATAATGTACATGACACATTCATACAAATGTGAAGCGATCAGAGGTGTGTATTATTGTCAATAATGTCACGGCTGGAGCTCATCCAATCAGATTTAAGGACTGGAACTATCCGTTTTTTAAGAGAGTTTAATGTCCTGATAAAGAACTGGATAAAATAGGAGTGCAATTGTTATGCTTGAACTAGATCTTGTTTTATGTGTAAATGTAAAAGTTGTATTTAAAATGTCCTGTGTTTTAATTTCTGGAACTGGAAACATTGGGCTAGCTTGGTATATTGGGTCTTCATTGAAAAAGAGATTTTATTCTTAAGGGACTTATGGATTAAATACAAAGGTTAAATGAATAAATATCCTTAACCTGGGTTATAATTCGTACTAGAGATATATGAAGCATTGATGTAATGGTATATGAGTTTAAAGCCCTTACAATGGTCTAGCCATGTTCTTTAATCACTGAACTATCCCCTCTGTGATGACACACACTTCTCGTCGTGTGTTTAGGTAAGGTGTGTTCGTTTGAGCAGCTTGAGCATGTTCGTGAGATGCAAGAGAAGCTGGCTCGGCTGCACTTCAGCTTGGACAGCCATGTGGAGGAACTCTCAGAGGATCAGAGGAAGAGTGCTTCCGATCGGAACTTGGAGCACCTTCTGTCTAATGTAACACACACACACACACACACATATATACACATATATACACATATACACTCTTTGCAAGATGAAAGCTGATCTGAATTCAGTGGTATAGATATACAATACATTATCTACCCCATCTTATCGATCCTATCTATTCTTTCTATCTATCTGTCTATCTTATCTACCCCATTCGTATCTACCCCATTTTATATATCCTATCTATTCTTTTTTATCTTAGCTGTCCTGTCTGTCTGTCTTGTCTGTCTGTATGTCTATCTGTCTTATCTATCTGTCTATCTTGTCTGTCTATCTTGTCTGTCTGTCTTTTCTGTCTATCTTGTCTGTCTGTCTATCTTATGTCTGTCTGTCTTATCTGTCTGTCTGTGTATCTATCTTGTCTGTCTGTCTTTCTATCTATCTTATCCGTCTGTCTCTCTATCTATCTTATCTATCTATCTATCTATCTATCTATCTATCTATCTATCTATCTATCTATCTATCTATCTATCTATCTATCTATCTATCTATCTATCTATCTATCTATCTATCTTATCTGTCTGTCTGTCTATCTATCTTGTCTGTCTGTCTGTCTATCTATCTATCTATCTTATCTGTCTGTCTGTCTATCTTATCTTGTCTGTCTATCTATCTCGTCTGTCTGTTTATCTATCTCGTCTGTCTGTCTGTCTGTCTATCTATCTTATCTGTCTGTCTGTCTGTCTATCTATCTTATCTGTCTGTCTGTCTGTCTGTCTATCTATCTTATCTGCCTGTCTATCTTAACTATTTATTTATGTATCTATCTATCCCATCTTATCTACCCATCTATCCTACCTAATGAATTCCCTGTTTTTACTCTTTAATACTATTGGCTTTATTTACACTAATGTAATTTCACTTTTGACAAATCAGCTTTAATCTTTAAATCTTAAATAAACCAGTTATTGGCGTTAATACCAGAAAGCTTTTGTTCTTGTACTTTGTTAAACCTTTTGCAAAGATATAAAGGTGTGGAAAGCCTCCAGCTTATTAAAGGCCACCGATAGCAGGGAAGCTTGGTCACTACGGCAACAGTGCCCTAGGTTGCTGCGAAGCATTTCTGCCTTCTTAAGTGTTGGTGATACCAGAAGTATTGTCTTTCATATTCACTTGACATTATCATTATTAATAATAATAATAATAATAATAATTCATTCATTCATTATCTTCCGCTTTAACCTTTATTAGGGTCGCAGGTGGGTTCCCCATGCCCATCCAGGGCAGAACATTTCGTGCGCTGGGCAGATACACCCAGGACAGGGCGCCAATCTATCGCTGGGCACACACACAGACACGCACACAAACACACTCTACATGGGGCAATTTGGAGAACTCACTTGACTCGATCCATGTTTTTGGACTGTGGGAGGAAACCGGAGAACCCGGAGGAAACCCACGCAGACACGGGGAGAACATGGAAACTCCACCCAGATGGGGGATTCAAACCGGGGAATCCCTAGCGCTGAGAGGCGAACGTGCTAACCACTAAGCCACCGTGCCACCACTAATAATAATAATAATGCATTTTATTTAGGTTGCATTTTACATTTGATGGAAACCTCAAAGTGATAACATCATCGTGATTAACATTAAAAACAATTGAAATTAGAATAAAAACAAGAATACAGGAAAAAATTTTATAACACAGTAAAATTCGACCAAAATGTCCTAAAAAGCTTTTTTTGTACAGGAAAGTTTTAAGTTGATTTTTAAAGGACTGTGGTGCTTTCAGAAAGTCTGGGAGAGTGTTCCACAGATGTGGGGCAACTGCTTGAAAAGCCCTGTTGTCCCCTATTGTTCCTTGGTACCAATTTAAATAATGGCTACCTTCATTTAAATCTTTGTGTACTTCATGAAAATGTCCTGGACTTGTTGTTAAACTCTCTCACTCTCTCTCTCTCTCACTCTCTCCTTCTATCCACAGCTGGAGGAACTCAGCAGCTCTATGTATCCTTGTCTAAAGGCCAGCCAATGTTTAAGCACATTGTGTTTTTATCAATATATAGGAGTTAATGTAGAATAATCGATTAAATTCTTCTTTTCATGAATCAGTCATCTTTCAGCCTTTTCTCATCTGAAATTTTCCTGCAACATAGTGCTTAAGATCATTCATTACCTTTCGCTTAATCCTCTACTAGGGTTGTGGGGTTTCCCCAAGGTTTTAAGCACTGGGCAGATACACTCAGTACAGTTTGCCAATCCATCACTGGACACATACTCATAGACACAGCCACTATATGGGGCAATTTCGAGCATTCAATTTACCTTGAGGGTGGCACGGTGGCTTGGTGATTAACACGTTCCCCTCTCAGCGCTGGGGATTCCAGTTTGATTCCCATTCTGGCTAAACTTTTCATGTTTTCCCCGTGTCCATGATGAAGTCAAGATAAATTGAATGCTCCCCAAAATGTTCTCCCCTGAATGGGCATGGGGAAACCGGAAGGAGGAAGGAGGACCGGAGACGACGAATGGGATTTATTACCGACATTACACATTTACATACAGACATAGCATGCTTTACAGTTCATTCTAATGTAAACGTGCCATGTCCACTGTCTTACCAGCTTGTGGATGGTCTCTCTCTTCAGAATGTGATGTTCCCAGTTTTAAAGGGCGTGTGTTTCATTAGGTGAAGCCATGACGGGTGCGTGAATTAACTATAATTAGTCTATTATTTACAATCTCACGGCGCTCCTGCCATAACACTGTTAAACATTTTAGCTATAGACGTATGGAAGACAAACTTCCAGATAATAATGTAGAATTATGTGAATTCAGGAAACACTGTAGCTCATAAAACTGCAGCGGGTAAGGAAAATTTAGACCCTTTTACATTTTTCACTCTTAGTTTCATTGCAACCATTTGCTAAAATTATTTAAAATTAATAAAGCTGGTTTTATTTCTCATTAATGTACATTCAGCCGCCCATTTTTGAAAGAAAAATATTTGCAAATGTAGAAGAAAAACTGAAATATCCTATTGTCATAAGTATTCAGACCCTTTGCTGTGACACTCATATGTAACTCACATGCTATCCATTTCTTCTGATCGTCCTTGAGATGGTTCTACTCCTTCATTGGAGTCCAGCTGTGTTTAATTAAACTGATTGAACTTGATTAGGAAAGGCACACACCTGTCTCTATAAGCCCTCACAGCTCACAGTGCATGTCAGAACAAATGAGAATCATCTTCCTAAAGAGCCCCGAGATAGAATTGTGGTTAGGCACAGATGTGGCCAAGGTTACAAAAGAATTTCTGCAGCACTCAAGATTTCTCTGCTTCTACTTTTCATATCCACTGTACACTTAGACTCATTTGTGTATGTTCACATACTACAGTACCCAACCTTAATCAAGTTTCTCCAGACAGAAGTTACATCTGGCTGAAAATCAGGACTTGCCCAAAATGTCGGACGTCTGACTCCAGAGCAGTTCAAGCATTCCGCTGCCTTGCTTTTGCCGTCGTATAAATCAAGGCCAAATAAATCAGCTTTTCTACCCTTCATGAAGCGTGAAGAAAATTTCAACTGTGCACCTGAACAAAGCACAATGCCTGATGTCTTTCTTAAAACGACATTTATTTTTTAAATCAATTGCAGCACCAGGACTTTTGATAATGTTCCATTTTTAGGACAGTAGATTGAAACAATTGTGGATTTGCATTGGATTTCAGGATTTATGGTAAATAATATCAAACGAGCAACACGTTTTCTTCGAAAAAGTCATACAATCATTAAATCACACCCAATACAGATAGGAAAAAAGTTAAACACACTTTCTTAGTGTCAATTTAACACATTTGTTTACGACTTTTTTTTTTTTGTACAAGCCATTTTTTTGTGTTTTCCCCTCGTTCTAATTTAGTAAACAATTAGTAACTGCAGGTTAATGTTTTTTGTTTAATGGGCTGTGTCATACTACACTACATACTGTAGTGATGCTACACAGTACTGATGGCTTTTTTTTTTACTGTAACATGCAGAGAGGTGCCACTTCCTTCCAAGCTCCTTAAAATAGAGGATTACGATCAACCTCCTAATGATACAGAACTCTAGTCAGCATTAACCCACTATAAATAACCATTGACCCTGCTTTAACCTAATTTACAACACACTATTTTTATGTAGTGAAGCCAAACATTAATTCATTCATTATCTCCCGCTTATCCTCTAATTAGGGTCGCAGTGGGGTTCCCCATGCCCATCCAGGGGAGAACGTCTCGGGCGCTGGGCACACGCTCATTCACACAGACATACTCTAAACGGGGCAATTTTGAGAATTCAATTAACTTGATCCATGTTTTTGGACTGTGGGAGGAAACTGGAGAACCCGGAGGAAACCCACGCAGACACGGGGAGAACATGGAAACCCCACCCAGATGGGGATTCGAACCGGGAATCCCTAGCGCTGAGAGGCGAACGTGCTAACCACTAAGCCACCGTGCCGCCGCCAAACATTCAGATTTCTTAAAATGTCAATTCATCTTTTTACAGATCATTGAACATCTTAATTCAATTATAATTTTTTTAAATTTAAAACGTGTTCTTAGTCTGAGAGAACATATAAATTTTTTTAGTACCAACAATTAAAGTTTGTTTTAATTTAGTGTTGTTTTGTATGTATGAATTCGTCATTTTCTTTATGATAAGATAAAATTATTTGTGTTTGTAAAGAGTAGTGTCACTCCAGAGGCAGAATTCTTAGTACTATATTTTAAAAACATTTTTTGGAAGACTCAAATGACCTCTGTTTAACTGTCAATATTCATTCAGCCTGTGTTGAGGATGCTTAAAAAACAAAACTGATACAAAAAATAAAAGTACCTGTTTGGTTTCATTTGATCATTTATTAGGGGTTTACAAAATGTTCTTTTGTTATAACATTGTCTTTAGAAATGTTTTATTCATCCAAATTTCATTTAATTTAATTGAGTATTCATGGAAAATTTTTAATAATAATAATGATAATAATAATAATATTATTTATTATTATTATTTTATTTATAAGCACATTTCTGAAGGTCCATCCATCCAAAAGTGCAAGGTGTAAAGTTTATGTAAGATGGCAGTGGGGTGAGTACACTGTTCCACTGGCTGTTCCACTGTCTGGTGTATATATATCACTGTAGAAGTTAACCTTAAGACACAGGTTTGCCCAGGGACTTCAAATGTACTCATCTCTTAGTAGCTTCACGTTCCTTGCACAAGTCAAAACAAATATGCCCAACAGGAGTACAGTGTAATAGACAGATTATTCAGAGGTGTAGCCACTCATTTCAGGCTTTGTTAATTTTCTGGGCATCAATAAGTTAACCCATACTTTATCGCGCACAATGATGAAATAACATTATTTCTTTAAATGTTTCTGAAAATACATTTAATTTACACATAAGATTTTCCTATTATGTTGAACCTGTTAAATAAATATGAACTGCGTATTAAATTTTGCTAATAGCATACAGTGTTCATAGTGAATTGTGTTTATAGCCTATAATGCTTATAGCATAGTGTTAAGCAAATGTGTTTATTCTTATTTTTGTAAAGTGATCTTCAGTGTCTGTGGCACGGTGGCTTAGCACGTTCGCCTCTCAGCGCCAGGGATTCCTGGTTCGAATCCCAAACTGGGTGGAGTTTCCATGTTGTCCCTGTTTCCTCCGGGTTCTCTGGTTTCCTCCCACAGTCCAAAAACATGGATCAAGTCAATTGAGGTCTCCAAATTGCCCCATATAGAGTGTGTATGTATGAGTGAGTAAGTGTGTGCCCAGTGATAGATTGGCCCCCTGTCCTGGGTGTATCCACGTAGGTTTCCTTCGGGTTCTCTTGTACCCAACCACAGTCCAAAAACATGGATTCAATGTAAACTAAATGCCCCATATAGAGTGTGAGTGTGTGGGCAGCGATAAATTGGCATGCTGTCCTGGGTGTATCTGCCCAGCGCCCGAAACGTTCTCCCCTGAATGAGCATGGGGAACCCCCCCGCGACCCTAATATAGGATGAAGCGGAAGATAATGGATGGATATATATATATAGGGATTTCCGGTTCAAATTCCAATCTGGGTGGAGTTTCCATATTCTCCCCGTGTCCGCGTGAGTTTCCTCCGGGTTCTCCAGTTTCCTCCCACAGTCCAAAAACATGGATCAAGTCAATTGAATTCCCCAAATTGCCCCATACAGAGTGTGTCTGTGTGAATGAGTGTGTGCCCAGCGATAGATTGCTGCTCTGTCCTGGGTCTATCTGCCCAGCGCCCGAGATGTTCTCCCCTTGATGGGCATGGGGGAACCCCCCCCCTTGCGACCCTAATAGAGGATAAGGCGGAAGATAATGAATGAAATATATATACTGTATATATTATTTGTGTAATATTAAGTATAGTGTATAGTTTTAAATACCAGATTAGACCGACTACTGCTAGCCGACTAACAATGCTCCTCTTCTCAGATACTGTAGATGGCGTAGCGAGTCAAAGCCTCAGTTTAACAGATGGAGAAGAAGAATCGCCGTTGTTGTTGCTTCGTAACGCTTTTTTCCGTTAAAATGGAACTCATACATATTTTAAACTACGTATGAAATGAAAAACAAAAGAGTCGAAATTTTGTATTATAAACCTGTATTAAATGAGCTTACTGAACAACTTTACAGCGCTACAGTTATTATAATTAGATGTTTCAGCAACTCAGTTGAATTCAATGGAATTTCTGTCGTTTATAGTACAGTTTCAGGTACAGTGTTTTCTCATATTAATATATAGTATTGATGGCTGTCTCGAGTTGGACAGGGGACACTAATACATTAAAGTATGTATTTAAAAGCACAGAGTTTGCCTGAGGAAGGGCTGCACTGTTCTAATGCAACACAGTATCTTGGGACTTGGGGATTTTGTATGTTCTCCTGAAGCCTGTAATGAGAACGAGCCTTGGGGCTGCACGATCCCACGTGTCTGCATAAATAAGATGTTTGTGTTGTTCAGCTCGGCGGCATGTTTGGGGTGTTGGGGATCCAGGTTCGAATCCCAATCTGGGTGGCGTTTCCACGCTCTCCCCGTGTCCACGTAGGTTTCCTCCAGGTTCTCTGGTTCCCATTCACAGTCCAAAAACATGGATTCAATGTAAACTGAATGCCCCATATAGTGAGTGTGTGGGCAGCGATAAATTGGCACGCTGTCCAGGGTGTATCTGCCCAGCGCCCGAAACGTTTCCTCCTGGATGGGCCCTGTGAACCTAGTAGAGGATTAAGCAGAAGATAATAAATGAATGAATGACTGAGTGAATGATTTGTCTTCAGCACCCAAAGCAAGGTCTATAAACACATGTTTGGGTAAGTTTAATGTGTTGGAACCTGATTGGCCTTCATAAAGCTTCAGCTCAAATGAAGACCTTTGAGCTTAACTACACAGTGTGAGCCATCATCAGTGTGTGACATCACAAATGCACTTCTGAATGGCACACCTTGTAAACTTGCAAATAACATTTACAAAAAAGGAAAAGTGTATATGTAATGTATAAGTGTAAAGCCATATAGTGTGTATAGATAAAAACATTGTAAACAAAAAAATTATACCAACCTCAATATTAAAAGAAGCACATAAATACACACAGCTTTAAACTATTGACTGTTAACACTAGGATCTTTGTTCTTAGTTCTGATTTTGTGGCATTTGTTTGTTTGTTGCAGGCTCGTTGTCGTGGATGTTTGTTCAGAACAAAGCTGAAGACTGTTCAGACTGAGTATGAAGATATAGTGAGGGAACTGGAGGGCTCGGTGGACCACCTGATTTGGAGGGGACTTTTGATACCCAAACCTCACTTTACTGATCCTGTAATGTTATTTTCATTCCAGTTATAAATGAACATGAGCGCACATGTTTTTGTGCTGTACATTTTTTCATTGTTAAATTAAGGATTAAAGATCAAGTAATTTATTAATAGAGCACTTTTTACAATAGTACATTGTCACAAAGAAGCTTTACAGAGTTATAAGCTTTAAACACCCAAAGAGCAAGCCAAAGCAACAGTAGCAAGTAAAACTCCCTGTTGCGTTGTTATTTTAAAGAAGAAACCTTGGGAGGATCGAGGCTCAATGGGAGACTCATCCTCATTGAGAGGTCTGGCAAAATTCAATTGGAAAACTTGTATGATGTGCGGCGGCACAGTGGCTTAGTAGTTAGCATGTTTGCCTCTCAGCGCTAGGGATTCCCGGCTCAAATCCCCATCTGGGTGGAGTTTCCATGTTTTCCCCGTGTCCGCGTGGCTTTCCTCCCGGTTCTCCGGTTTCCACCCACAGTCCAAAAACATGGATTCAAGGTAAATTGAATGCTCTAAATTGCCCAATTGTTTGTTTGTGTGAGTGAGTGTGTGTGTGTGTGTGTGCCCAGCGATGGATTGGTGCCCTGTCCTGGGTGTATCTGCCCAGCGCCCAAAATGTTCTCCCCTGGATGGGCATGGGGAACCCCCCCGCGACCCTAATAGAGGATAAAAGCGGAAGATAATGAATGAATGAATGAATGAATGGATGGATGATGTGTTTTTGAATATGAGTGTCAGCTTGTTAATATTGTCTCCCAAAGCTTCAGTGCAGAAACTACACAGTAGATAAAATTTATAGTCAGATATTTTTGTTATTTTTGTTTTACAAATTATACATAATTGAAAAAAAAAAAAAAAAAACTCTAAAACTTTGTGACAAAATGAAATGCTTTTAAGACCTTTATTTTTAATCATAACTTACCGTTGATATTTGCTGCAGTTATCCTTTTGCAGACAGTATAGACATGGTGCTTCATTTCCCTGTTTCTAATCCAGTCTCATTTAAAATCAATAAGAAATGTGACCTTTTAAAATGCTGAAAAATAGAATAGAATAGAATGACTGTTCTATACACATAAGATACAGCTTAATAGTTTATAAGATTTATAGGCTACATACATACATATTGATTCATGTATGTAAAAGGCCAACGTAATTTCAAACTACCCAAACTGCATATTCATTTATTCATTCATTCATTATTTTTGGCTTAATCCTCTAGTAGGGTCTGTTTGTCCTGGGGAGAACGTTTCAGATGCTCGGCAGCTACAACCAGGACAGGGCGCCCTATTACTAGACACCCTCTGACAAACACACACTATATGGGGCAATTTAAAGCTTTTAATTTACCTTGAATCCAAGTTTATGGACTGTGGGAGGAAACCGGAGAACCTGGAGAAAACCCACGCGGACACAGGGAGAACATAGTAATCCCACCCAGGAATTTGAACCTGGAATCCCCAGTGCTGAGAGACAAACATGCTAACCACTAAGCCATCACAAACTGCAGAGTAATAATTAATGTATTGTTTTACTCAAATTCTGTTATCCATATGAGCTGCTAATATCTATCTCTGTTTTTCTGTTTTGTTCCTTTAGGAAGAAAATGTCTTTTCCACTTATTGCTATTCCAAGAGTCAAACACAAGTTTGCCCGGATGAAGTACAGAAACAGAATGAAACGTTCCCTCTTTGTTCTAAGGATTTGGTGCCTGAGAGAGATGAAGAGCCGAGTCCCAGTACAAACAAGGACTGCTGTGAGAGTGATGCACCACAGGAGGTTAAACCAGATTTAGAAAGGCTGCTTAAGGAGGGTGTCAATGAAACAGATGCAATCCTCAATTGTCAAGACACCATCAGTATTCTGACAAAAGGTGCGCACTAGGAATTTGAGATGAAAAGCTTTGCATATTAAGACATTTCTTGTGGACACAGCTAATTTCCATTAGTTTATTTCAGTGGTTCTTAAACTTTTCAGACATTATCAAACCAAAACTTTTAACTACCACCTCTGTTTCTCATTACAGAACAGCATATGACAATCATCAGTTCGGTGTGATTATATATTAAAGCAATAAGGTACGAGAGGGCATGTGTAAATCACAAAAAAAGAGGTTATGCTGGGCGCAATGTGTAGCGGAGTACAGTTACACCACTTTCCCTCAATTTATTCACAATTATACAAAACCTGGAGAGCACGGTGGTTTAGTGGTGACCATTTCAGCCTCTCAGCGCTGGGGATCCAGGTTTGAACCTTACTCTGGGTGGAGTTGCCATATCATTTATAGAGTGTGTATGTGTCTGAGTTACTAGGTATGTGTCCAGTGATAGATTGACACCCCGTCCTGGGTGTATTTACCCAGCGTCCAAAACGTTCTCCCCTGGATGGGCATGAGGAAACCCGCCCAGCCCCCCCTCCCCGTGACCCTAACAGAGGATTAAGCGGAAGATAATGAATGAATGAATACACAGCCTCAAGTGCCTTATTGCTTTTATAAAAATGGTTACAAACTAAATGTAAAATATTATTAGATATAAATGAAAGCAAAATCGTGAATTAACTGAATTTTTGCAAAATTATCTACTCCGGTTTTTAAAATAAATACTGATCATGTTTCCGGTTTCTCTAACAATCAATTACCACCATCTAGTGGCCAAATTACAGAACGCAGTTTATAAAATATATCTGGAAATATAATGTATTGTGTATCTATACCATTATCTGTCCACAGCAGATTGCCACCAGAAATTATTGCATGAATTGCTGTTGGATCCACTCTGTTTCCTAAATGATGTGCAGAATAGTAATGCAGCTAGTATTGCTAAATGCCTGTAGAACAGATCAGGTTGTGTTTACTGGAGAAATTACATTAGTTGTGAAACTTCAGCAGTGGGTAGAGTCAACAGCAGAAGAACTCATAGTAAAAAAGAAGTAATATTTAATAAATAACACTATATATATATATATATATATATATATATATATATATATATATATATATATATATATATATATATATGAGATGTATATATAAATTTTTAAAAATCTTAAACAGGTTTAGAGATGCACCCGGTGCTTACAAATACTACACACAGTCCAGAAGGTCTGCTCCAGCAAAGAAATACTCTGGCCATGGAGCTGCTGTGGATCCAACAGGCCATCGCCAGTAGGAAGAAGGTATGTAGTGATCATAACACATTAGTTATTAAACTACACACTACTTAGTTATTAATCTATCTATCTATCTTTCTATCTATCTATCTATCTATCTATCTATCTATCTATCTATCTATCTATCTATCTATCTATCTATCTATCTATCTATCTATCTATCTATCTATCTATCTATCTATCTATCTATCTATCTATCTATCTATCTCTCTCTCTCTCTCTCTCTCTCTCTCTCTCTCTCTCTCTCTCTCTCTCTCTCTCTCTATCTCTCTCTCTCTCTATATATATATATATATACACACACACACACACATACACATACACATAGGCTTTACATTCTTATGTTCCTGATTGGGATAAAAACCAAAAGATGTATGTATAGATAAATAAATAAATTATGTAATGCTGATAAATAATTAATGTAATGCTTTAATGTGGTTAGTGTCACATTGTCACCACTTGTGTCACAATACACATGTTTTTGTCTCTCTTTTTGGCAGTACCTGAGTCTGAAAGAGAAGATGGAAGCAGTGCAGTGCAGTGCACATGCAACCACTAATAAGTGGCCAATAAAGTAAAGGTTGTAATCAGACAGAATTAAATAAGGTGACCTCATTACTCAACAAATTATACCAACAACGTAATTAAAGTAGGTATTTATTTCTGTAATATACATTTTTATATCAGTTGTGTACACTGTTGTGTATTTTTGCTCAGTAAAATTTATTTTAATAAAATAAATATTTTTTTGAAGCAAACCATGCATTTTTTAAAAATAATTTTTTCTATATACAACAAAACTTTTTGCACTTTCTGCTTTGATCTGGGGTGAAAATGTGATGGTGAAAAATTACCAAAATTTGTAAAACCTTCATATGTGTTTTGTAGGCTTTAACTAGAAATGCTGCCCAAAGATAGATTGGTGCCCTGTTCTGGGTGAATTTGCCCAGCGCCCGAAACGTTCTCCACTGGTTGGGCATTGGGAACCTCCCGTGACCCTAATAGAGGATAAAGCGGAAGATAATATACTACGAATGCACCAAAATGAACAATTTGGGCCGAAGCTGAAACCATAAAAAATAATAATAATAGTAATAATTTAAGTGGAACTGGAAGTGCAGAACATGTTTTTTTTACAGTGTTATTATTTTAGCCACTTTTTTTTTTTTTACCAATGTTTAAATTAAATAGATGACATATTTGTGTTCTTGGTCATTTGTTTTTAGCAGACAAACCACCAAATCACAGAATGACATCAATAAATTTGCATTTAAATTAACATTTAAAACTATTCATTTCAACGATTCCCACCCACACCCTCCTGTAAAAGTTAAAATATGTTTTTTAAAAATTAGTCAGTGAAACAAAACAGTATTACTGTATTACATAATTAAACAGATAAATAAAAACTAGTATTTTATTTTCCTCTTAAAGTGAACTATATGGTCTGATGGAGACAATAACTTATGGTGTTGGGGTTGGCTCTTTTGTAGTGTTCTAATACTTTGATCTGGTGTGTCACTCAGTTCTTTTGGTGTTTTGTTAAAATAGTGAATAAGAGATGAAATAACACTTAGTTGTAAGCTCAAGGATTTAAAAAAAAAATATTATTTCTATTTTGATTAATCACACAAATAGTTCACAGTCAGTGAGGTCGCTTTGTGCCACAGGAGATGTGTCTTAAATCTGTCAGCACATATTTAAAAATTAACGGACTATACATTTCTTCATAATTTAGAAATGTTACTCAAAAGGCCTTCCATATATGTGTGTGTGTAAGAGAGAGAGAGAGAGAGAGAGAGAGAGAGAGAGAGATAATGTGAAAGGTACTGTCTGTGTTGAAAGATTACAGCTCTTCTTTTCTTAACTCCTTCTAAAGCAATGATCTAAAATGTCTAAAATAGACACTGATGCGGTGAGAGGGATTTATTGAAGCAGTACTCCTGTGGTTCACGTCTTCACACCTCAGTAACACTTCTGGGATAGGAATAATGCACCAACCAAATAATACCTGCTCTGTGGTGATACTATTGGGGTCCTGACCATTAGAGAGAGAGAAAAAAAGAGATTAAATACAAAAAGATTAAAGTAAAAAAGATTAATACAGAATGTAATTGAGAATTTAGGGTTTGTTTGTGTGTGTCTGTGAGAGTGAGTGTGAGGGTGTGCCCAGTGATAGATTGGCGTCCTGTCCTGGGTGTATCTGCCCAGCGCCTGAGACGTTCCCCTCTGGATGGGCATTGGGAACCCCCTACCCCATGACTATAGTAGTGGATTTAGCAGAAGTTAAAGAATAAATGACTTTTTCTTCTGAGCCCATGTGACTTTGTTCATCACAGTAGCTTAAATCTTACTTATATTACTGGATGGTCATGCACACACAGATTTTCCCTGACATGATATGGACTGTAAATTTTGAAGACATAATTATTTTGCTGTCATGTTCTAATAAACATGGTCTGGGAATAGACTGTTCATCCTCACATTAATTTGATGAATCACATGTCAGTTAATGCCCCCTTTCTCATACAGTGGAAGTATCCTACATTCTCAAACAATTGTTGTATAAACAAAAAAAAAAGTCATTAAATGAAAACGTCACATGACCCTGTGGTAAACATGCCTCTGTCAAGTTTAACAAATACAATCTTTGCCATTTTAATCACTGAAAATCAGCTGATAAAGTCAAAATGAATCAACAAAACATTCATCCATTCATTCATATATTTTCTTCCGCTTTATCCTCTATTTTTGCCGCGGTGGGGTTCCCCATGCCCATCCAGGGGAGAACGTTTCGGGCGCTGGGCAGATACACCCAGGACAGGGCGCCAATCTATCGCTGGGCACACACTCACTCACACAGACACGCACACATACACACTCTATATGGGGCAATTTTTGGAGAACTCAGTTGACTGGATCCATGTTTTTGGACTGTGGGAGGAAACCGGAGAACCCGGAGGAAACCCATGCAGACACAGGGAGAACATGGAAATTCCACCCAGATAGGGATTCGAACCGGGAATCCCTAGCGCTGAGAGGCGAACGTGCTAACCACTAAGCCACTGTTTTTTAATATTTTTCTAACTTGTACTACAAGTGTGGTTTGTTTTTTTGCTTTGTTCAAATGTACTGTTTCTATTTCTTCTTGTGTATTCTTAATGTAATATTTGTGCCTAGAAGGTTTTTTTTTTTGCCACAAAGATTGGGGCAGCGATCCGGTCCCCAGCTCTCTCTAAAATCAGGCTTAAAAAAGGCTACTGGCTTGGTAAGGATGTTTTTTTTTTTGGGTGGGCTTAGCAGTCCATGATTTAAGCATTTTTATTTATTTCCTAACCATGCTGGTCCATTGTGGTTAAGTAACTAGGGTGGATAGTGTTGACTGATTGTAGTCAACACGCTCAATGCAGCTGCTTCAAGTCCTGTTTGGGTAAGTGCCCCCTCTTTTGCCCTTGATCTCTTTCTATTTATTTAGTGTAGGGTGCTCCCACTCCAAAAACGAGTGTACTTGTATGGTAGTTAAAGTAGCTGGTCACCTGAGGTATAGTTCAAGTTCAAATAATTTATTTATAGAGCACTTTTTACAATAGTACATTGTCATTGTCACATTGTGACAGTGGAAAGAAAAAAACACTGTTTTAAGGAGGAAACATTGGGAAGACCAAGGCTTAGTGGGGGACTCGTCCATCTTTAGCGGCCAGGCAACATCAGCAGTGTAGGACATGTACAGATTGAGTGATGATCAGGTGACTTGTATTTACCAATTGTAAAACTATATAAGTCCATTGAGTTCATCCTGCAGCACTGCCAGTCTAATAGAAATCCAGGTTCCATTCAGTAATTGTCGTAGCCGCAGTGGTTTGGCAGCCATGGATAAAGAACTTACCACATCTCCAGGAAATTAGCAACACCTCTAAAGAAACAAGCATAAAAAGCAGTTAGAGCTAATAAAACACAGTATTTAAGTGAGTTTAAGTTCAAGTTATTTTATTTATATAGCACTTTTTACAACAGTACATTGTGACAAAGCAGCTTTACAGAATGAAAAGTCTTTAAACCCCCAAAGAGCAAGCCGAAGCGACAGTGGCAAGAAAAAACTCCCTTTTATGTTGTTATTCAAGGAAGAAACCTTGGGAGGACCAAGACTAAGTGGGGGACTCATCCTCCTTGAGCGGCCAGGCGTATGTACACAGTAAGTACACAGTATAGTACGTTTGTAGGGGCCTGTGAGGGACCAAGTGGACAGGCATAAAGTGTTACTGGTGGCGTTTTACAAAACAAAACTTTATTTTAATAACAGGGAATAAAAAAAACACAAAATAATTAAAATCTATAAACAAAATAATCAGCATTAACGAAAGGTGTTAATGAACTTAAAAAAATCAAAGATTAAAGTTTTTAGTAATTTGGATCCATGAAAACAGTTACATGATGAGAAATGTGAAAACCGATGTTAAATGTTCATTTACTGTTTACATTTAGTAAACATTTAGTCATTCATTCATTCATTATCTCCCGCTTTATCCTCTATTAAGGTCGCGATAGGGTTCCCCATGCCCATCCAGGGGAGAATGTCTCGGGCGCTGGGCAGATACACCCAGGACAGGGTGCCAATCTATTGCTGGGCACACACTCACTCACACAAACACACTCTATATGGGGCAATTTGGAGAACTCAATTGACTTGATCCATGTTTTTGGACTGTGGGAGGAAACCGGAGAACCCGGAGGAAACCCACGCGGACACGGGGAGAACATGGAAACTCCACCCAGATGGGGATTCGAACCAGGAATCCCTAGCGCTGAGAGGCGAACGTGCTAACCACTAAGCCACCGTGCCGCCCAAAATGGATTTACATCGATTTAAATGGAAATGGATGCTTCAGTTTTCACTGCTTGTTTGGGGATGGATTAAGAAAAAAATGCCATGGTAACCACCATTCGTTTTACCGGTTACCCTTCTCTTCAAATTTGTATTTAAAAATATATTTAAAATGTGGATTTTTATTAATTGGAGTTGAGTATTGTAACAAGTAACTTTAAAAGTAATTACTTTCAAATTCACTGTACATATGTTCATGACAAAAAATGTCGGTCCCATGCTAAGACCAGCTTATATGTATTTAATATAAATGAGATCAGAGTACATTGGAAATTTATAAAATTGGATAGTGGGATTATATGGCCGAGTACACATGCACTTACTGCAGCCAAGGTACAACATTTGACACTGCAGATCATGCCATGTTATTGAATAGACCACAGAACACGGTAGGCATCAGAGGACCGCTACACTGTTAGTTAAAATTTCTTATTAATAATAAATGTTCTGCCTGCGCATAATTTAAGCGTAGTGTTCTGAGGGCTCAGTATTGGTGACTGTTATTTTAGCTGGACATGCTTCCACAAGTCTCAGTGTTCACCGTTAAGCTGATGGTATCAATCATGGGTAAAAAACATAAGCACCCCACGGCGAGCGACACCAGGCCATTACAGCTGTAGTTTGAGTGTGATCTTAAATGCTCTGTAATAAAGCCTGTTCCTATCAGAAGAAATCCTCTGTCTAGTTCTCTTCACGCCCACCCCTCATTACAACACTGTATGGGGCAATTTAGAGCATTCAATTTACTTTGAATCCATGGTTTTGGACTGTGAAACGAAACCAGAGAACCCGGAGGAAACCCACACGGACACGGGGAGAACATGGAAACTCTACCTAGATTGGGATTTAAGCCTGGATCCCCAGCACTGAGAGGAGAGTGTGCTAACCACCAAATAAAAGATGCATCACATAAATAAAATTGTTCTCATTGGTACCTTCAACTTTTACATTGTGAAACAATTACATTGTTCTTTGAGCAGCATGGTGGCTTAGTGGTTAGCACATTCGCTGAGGATTCAGGTTTGAATCCAAATCTGGGTGCTTTACATGTTCTCCCTGTGTACACGTTGGCTTGATCCAGGTTTTCTCCCATAGTCTAAAAACTTTTGAAAAAAAAAAAGATTGAATGCTCTAACTTGCCCCATGTAGTGTGCGTTTGTGTGTGTGCATGGGAAACCCCCCACGACCCTAGTAAAGGATAAAGCAAAGATAATGAATTGATGAAGATTCTTTATAAACTCTCTATTTTGTAAGACTGTGAGGCACAAATATTTTCTCCAGATTTGCAAGTTTATATTTTTGCTTTACCTTCTTTCTCCGAGTTGATGTAAATATGATGCAACAGTTTTGTTTTTTAACTACCCTTCAGTACCAAGTTGTTTATTTGGACTTCCACATTTTAATTTCTCTCCTGTTCTACTGTGCACACCCTTTACTTCTAGGCTTTTATAACATACTTATTTAGCACACTAATATTTCAATTGCCCTTGTTTTTGTTTAGCGGTTAGTATGATTGCCTCTCAGTTCGAATCCCAATCTGGGTGGAGTTTCCATGTTCTCCCTGTGTCCGCTTGGTTTTCCTCCAGGTTCTCCGGTTTCCTCCCACAGTCCAAAAACATGGATTTAAGATAAATTCAATGCTCTTAATTCCATATAGTGTGTTTGTCTGTGTGTCTGTGTGTTTGAATGTGCTCAGTGTGCCCTGTCTGCCCAGCGCCCGAAATGTTCTCCCCTGGATGGGTATGGGGAACCCCCCCGCGAGCCAAGTAGAGGATAAAGCAAAAGATAATGAGTGAGTGAATGAATGATGGCATATACTCTGTACTATACTGTGTGTCTTGTTATCGACTGACAGCTCTAGTTTAATTTCCATGGTACTTTTTGCATTTTTCCTCTTATTCTTTTGTTCTTTTTTAAAATAGTTACAGAAAGATCAGACCTTTCTTGACTGAACAAGTTACTGAATTGTTAGTAAGAGCCCTGAACCTCTCCTGGATTGGAAGCTGGAATTGAAAATGATTTGATAATCCTGGTGTAATATTACAACAGTGTAGCTGGTTTTCTTTGGATAAAATAGCTAAATGTAAATGTATTTTTTTAAAATATATTTTCCTTTAGGTTACTAACTTGTTTGTGGTTTCAATTTTAATTAATCTATGTTAATTCTCTGTTATGCGGCACGGTGGCTTAGTGGTTAGCACGTTCGCCTCTCAGCGCTAGGGATTCCCGGTTCGAATCCCCATCTGGGTGGAGTTTCCATGTTCTCCCCGTGTCTGCGTGGGTTTCCTCCGGGTTCTCTGGTTTCCTCCCACAGTCTAAAAACATGGATCAAGTCAATTGAATTCTCAAAATTGCCCCATATGGAGTGTGTCTGTGTGAGTGAGTGTGTGCCCAGCGATGGATTGGCACCCTGTCCTGGGTCTATCTGCCCAGCGCCCGAAACGTTCTCCCCTGGATGAGCATGGGGAACCCCACCGCGCCCCTAATAGAGGATAAAGCGGGAGGTAATGAATGAATGAATAATTCACTGTTCTATTTTTTCTCTGCTCTGATTAAGATGTTTGTGACATCAGTGTCTTTTAATTGAGATTTTTTGTTGATACTTTAAAATGTAATTCATTCATTTGTTAATTTCCGCTTAATCCACTACTAAGGTCACGGGGGCGTGGGGGGTGTTCCACATGCCCATCCAGGGGAGAATGTTTCGGGCACTGGACTTTCGATTTAAATATAACTATACACATACTGTTGAGTTGAAATGTTTATAACCTTTTTAGACATGTAGTGTGTTTGCTCACTGACGTACATAATGGTTTGTCCTTGTGTTACCTTTTGACCATCATTATACTGTTTAATAAAGTAAGTTAAATGCTTTTCCTTAAATTACAAGGGGCGGCATTCATAAGAGCATCAAACACTGTTCTAAATCAACAACCTCTGACATTTAAGCCTGAGACACCAACTTTAACTTAAAAAAAACTATGATGAATGAAATTGTTGTGTACAGAAATGGTTATTTTTAAGTTATTTTAGAAACCATAATAAACAAGTCCTTCATTTCTCTTTACCCAATTAAACGCAGTGTTTTATTGGCATGTAAGGTATTAAATAATATTACATTAGGGCATTTACATTCTCTGATGCAGCACAAAGAAACAATAATGCAATTCCAAATGGAAACAATAGCAAGTTATGATTTACATCAAAAACATTGTGTTATATTACTTTAGCAAAATTTTCAGGTTTATGGTAAGATTGGTTTATTAGACTGTAACACCACAATGGTGCCATAAATTACACACCACTTTAGGAATGTATAGTAGTAAACACTGAAGTTTACTTAATGTGTAGTACCTTATCCAGGCCTTTAAAACCACATTTTTCCTCTTAACTTAATAATAAGTCAACCAGTTGGTTTTTGAATATTTTCAGTGTTGATCGTACCACTACCTTTGTAAGCGTGTTCCCCTGCAGGTCAGCATAATTTAACATTTGTTACAATGTTATTTTCACTTATTTCTAACACGGTAACTGTAGGGTATCATTTTGCACACCCGTTTCATTATCACCTTGTGCAGAAGGAAAATAAATAATCTAACCTATAAATTCTGCAATTTCACCCCGGGGATTAATTAAGTATTATGATATGTCACCTGACATATCAGACATATCAGGGTTCTTAGGTTTGTGTTAAATGACTTAGACACTTGGTTAAATGTGTTCTTTTTTGTCTTCTCCATCCTTGTGTTTTGTGTGTGTGTGCGCGCGCGCGCACTGTTGCCAATTAGTTGGGAAGAAAAGTAGCTATTGGTTGTCGTAAATATAGCACAAAGTCAGTAAATGACATCATTGCCTGATTTGCATAATAATCAATTTGCGTGTTTGAGGAATAAACATTGTAGGAATGAAAAACATGAATAATGAATAGTTGCCTTAAATACCTATTGGTGTTTTAATCTGTTATTTCAGTGTTGCATTCCATCTAAGAGTTATTATTCCAGAAGCAAATAAAATACTGATTAACTATATTCTATGTACTTGCATGCATGACAATATGTTTATTTGGGACAGGTTTCGGATATCTATTTATTCTCCATAGATGCTATCATAGTAAAATACTGTAGATTGATACGTCTTCATGTCAGGATGTTATTTAAAGTTAAAATGTTTGCAAATACCATATAAATCTCAAATAATGTTTAGTTTTGTGATTTAACCATGCTATTTATACCATTAGTTCTTTTAAAGTTCTCATTTGTAAGTCGCTTTGGATAAAAGCGTCTGCTAAATGTAAAGATGGTAGCCTTACATCGCTCAGCTCTCAAAACTGATGGTTTAGGGTTTCCTTCTGCAAAGTAACTAACAACATCTAATATAGTTTGAGAGACAAATCTGTGTTTGTGATGGCAGTGGTTAGTGATCTCATCTTACAGCGAGGAATTTGGGTCTCATTTCCAGGTAGAAAAGACAAGGGGGGTGATCCAAGGGGGGGTGATCCTGAACATTTCAGGCGGGACAGGGCGCACCGAGCACACTCTAACACACAGACACACACAAACACACTATATGGGGCAATTTAAAGCATTCAATTTACCTTACCTCAATTTACTTCAATTTATTTATGTTTTTGGACTGTGGGAGGAAACTAGAGAACTAGAGAAAACTCATGCGGACACAGGGAGAACATGGAAACTCCACCCAGATTGTGATTTGAACTTGGATCCCCAGTGCTGAGAGGCGGACATACTAACCGCTAAACAAAAACAAGGGCAATTGAAATATTAGATTGCTAAATAAGTATGTTACAAGAACCTAGAAGTAAAGGGTGTGCACAGTAGAACAGGAGAGAAATTAGAATGTGGAAGTACAAATAAACAACTTGGTACAGTTTAGTTAAAACACAAAACTTTTGCATCATATTTGCATCAACTCGGAGAAAGAAGGTAATGCATTCATTCATTATCTTAGCTTTATCTACTAGGGTCGTGGGGGGGTTGTCATGTCAATCCAGGGGAGCAGATACACCCAGGACAGGGTGCCAATCTATCGCTGGACACACTCACTCACACAGACACACACACACCACACTCTATATGGGCAATAGAGCTAACATCAACTTCCTGTATTATCCTAACATTACGACCTGCTTGATTGATTGATGATTGATGATACCTTTACAAATCCAGCAATGGGGAAATTCAAAAGTGAGAAAGATCAGATTGAACACATTGGGGAAGGAAAAAAGACAGCCCCAGACTATGTTCCTAAAGGAGCACAGTTTAGGAACTCGTAAAAAAAAACATCTTGAGCACAGCACATATATATATATATATATAACAATATATATAACAACATAGACATGGTCACAGTTTTTGGACCAGCTACCCCTTTTATTGTGGCGCTCAGGTCCATCTTGCTGGACCGGGGAAGTAAGCAGTAGAAGGTGTGTTCGGGGGAGGGGGGGGGGGGTGGGGATGTCACGGCAACACAGTAACATACTTGGAACAGTTTGGGTTACATTCAGGAATTCGTAGCACTGGTTCCTCTGAGGAAGGTTTCGCTTTCACCCCAGAAGTCTGAGTTCCGATACTACGAGGCTGAAAACAGCAATGAGACTTTGTTTAGGTGAAGGCTCACCAAATTTTCTGGTCTCCAGTTTCCAACCTCAACCTAAGTAAACATTTACGTGGTACTACATTTTTCCGCTCACTCTGTCCCTCTGATTCCCTGTCAAAGCCCTGTATTTAGCCACAACCTGCTGTTGTTGGAGCATTGCTGTCACAAAGGACATTAAGGCTACTACAGCAGAGAACATATCTATGATTTTGGCACATTTTGGAGAATCTACAGTGACACTTCTTACTCTTTTCTCACTCATCTTTTTTGCACCCCCTTTTTTCGCTTTGGTTTAGTAAAGTAGCTATTGGCTTAAAAGACACTAGAAGTTCCTCAATGATGTTATTGCATTTGCAAAATAGTCCATTTGTGGATATTTGAAGCTGTAGAATAAAGCAATAACGTTGCGGGAGAGAAAAAAAAGTGAGTTAAAAACACTAGAAATATGTCAAAACTACAAATACACTAATAAACTGGGGGAAAAGTAGGCTTTAGAAATCCTCTACTGTCCATAGAATATAATGGACCGTTCCCAACAACTTTGGAACATGAGTGGTGGTTGTCATAGCAATATACCTATGGAAAAGTCATTTACAAAGTCAGCCGAAGCTCAGATTTATAGAAGTTTTCTGCAAATTGTTAGATCATTTAAGATTCCACTAATAACTTCAAGTAAGCAAAATGTGTCTTAACACTGAAATATTAAAATTTTTACTAAGATATAATGTTGGTTTAAATATGCATACAGCGTAGAGCAAGCTACTTGTAAAATGTAGTGAGCTAGGTAGTGAACTACTAAAATGTAGTGAGCTAGTTACTCTTAGTTATTAAATGAAGCTTCACTTCACAAAAGCTACCACGCATATAATTATAGCAAGCTAAATAACACAATATGGAATAAGTAACGTGACTATTTTACTTCACGTTGTAATAACCAAATGCCACATCATTTATTAAAAAGAGCCGATGATCTACCACACTAAAACGATCTAAATATAATTCATTCTGAATAACTGGTTGATAAAACATCTGTGTATATGCTAATCTAATTTCATAATAAAAATATCTACATGTACGCTTTGAGAAAACACTTCGATTGTTGATAAACTCTTAGACAGGCTCGCACCACCACCTTTGTAAGCGTGTTCCCCTGCAGTTCATTTCTCTTTACCCAATTATACAAAGTTTTATAAAATAAATAAAATTACATTAGGGCATTTACATTCTCTGATGCAGCGCAAAGAAACAATAATACAATTACGCGTGGAAACAATAGCAAGTTATGATTTAAGTAAATTAGTACCTTATCCAGGCCTTGAAATCATTTTTCTATTGATTCATCATCTTCGCTTTATCCTCTATTAGGCTTGATCCATGTTTTTGGACTGTGGGAGGAAACCGGAGAACCCGGAGGAAACCCACACAGACACGGGGAGAACATGGATACTCTACCCAGATAGGGATTCAAACCGGAAATCCCTAGCGCTAAGAGGCGATCGTGCTAACCACTAAGTCACCGTGCCGCCCTAGCATTTTCCCTCTTATCCTAATTATAAGTCAACCAAATGGTATTTTAAAATGTTCAGTGTTGCTCGTACCCCCACCTTTGTAAGCGTGTTCCCCTGCAGGTCAGCATAATTTACCATTCCTTACAAAGTTATTTTTACTAATTTCTAACACTGTAACTGTAGGGTATCAAACACACCCGTTTCATTATCGCCTCATGCAGAAGGAAAATAAATAATCTAACATTAACCTTAAATTCTGCAATTTCACCCCGGGGATTAATGAAGTATTCAGATTCTGAAATAAGTCACCTGAATGTGGGTTCTTAGGTTCATGTTAAATGTCTTAGATGATGACAACAGTTTGTAATATATATTTGCAGATAAAGACACGGCTTGATGTTAGTGGACTGTTCTTTTTGCTCTTCTCCATCCTTGTGTTTGGTGTGTGTGTGTGTTTGTGTGCACTGTTGCCAACTTATTAGTTGAAGAGAAAAGTAGCTATTGGTTGTCCTAAAATTAGCAATTCACTAAAGGACATCATCATCTTATTTGCATAATAGTCCATTTGCGTGTTTGAGGAGTAAACATTGTGGGACAGAAAACACCAAGCTCTGAGAGTGTTGTGGAATGGCAGAACATGCTGCTCACTGAAGACAGAAACTGAAGACGATGTATGTTCATTTTAGAGTCTTCAAAAGTGTCCAATAACACCAGAACAAAGTCGCTAGTTTTGTCACTAGTCACATTTTAAAATAATAATTCGCAAAAGGGTCTGAAAAGTTACTAAATATAGCGACCAAGTCGCTAATTGGCAACATTAGCAGGAGTTTAATCACTTAGCAAAGTGTTTGCATACTATATATTTTGATTGATTCAGCGTCTATATTGAAAATAAACAAATGGGCCGCGCTCTTTAAATTGTGGGCTGGTCTATTAGAAAAAATAAGGAAAAATATAAATATCCAACAGGATCCACCAGAAATACCTGGCATGCCAGATTATCAGTTCAGCCCTGTGAATTAAGCAACAAAATGACTGACACTTAGTTTTACCTTTAAATAAATTTTATCCATTCATTCATTATCTCCCGCTTCATCCTCTATTAGGGTTGCGGTGGGGTTCCCCATGCCCATTCAGCGGAGAACGTCTCGGGCTCTGGGCAGACCCAGGACAGGGAGGCCATCCATCACTGGGCACACACTCACTCACACAGACACACTCTGGGGGCAATTTTTGAGAATTCAATTGATTTGATCCATGTTTTTGGACTGTGGGAGGAAACCGGAGAACCTGGAGGAAACCCACGCAGACACGGGGAGAACATGGAAACTCCACCCAGATGGGGATTCGAACCGGGAATCCCTAGTGCTGAGAGGCAAACGTGCTAACCGCTAAGCCACCGTGCCGCCATTAATACATTTTATTGATAATACAATTTCAGCATGTGAACAAGCCCAAAGGGGGTTGATAAAGGACTAGTTTGCTGACTTAAATACCATTTAACACCACTGGGATTCAATAGATAGCTGACCACAAACCTATCTACAGTGTCATATCACACTATGTTGCAGAAAAGTCTTTGGCAAACATCTTGCAAATCCCTTATATGAATTCTTACTACTGCCAAAAGTTCCAGAAACCAATTCCATTGCCTCCACCATGAGATGATAAAGTAATACATATGGGAGGTTCTAGCTGAACTTGAGTGAAGTTTGGTTTTCGAGTAAAAATGCATGTTGTGTAGAGCCGTAATCGAGGTGAAAAAGGTCAGTAGATTTATGTCTTCTAAACCTATTGTACTTATCTACATCTCTCCTCCTTCTCCCTCTCTTTTGTTGTTGCCACCGATCGCTGGCAATGCTACCATAGCAACCAGGAAACACTTCAGTGTGTGTGTGTATGTGTATTTGTGCATGTGTGTGTGTGTGGTAGACATTAATGCTTGAGCTGGTCAGGGGTGAAAGACGCATTAGAAATTAGCTATATTTTGTTGAAGGTACCAGACATCACTTTACTCTGAGAAGCAGAGCTGCATTTTTATGTGGATGACTCAGTCTACATGTAAGTAAAAGAATGTCTATGTGTGTTTATGTGTGCGGGAATGCTAACAGAGACCGAGAAAATAATCGAATGTAATGTTTTGTATATGTACTGTAATATTGTAAAATCTGCTTGCATAATATTGTTTTTATTTTTTGTATGTACTTGAAGATAATGAAAAATCTGATTTGTTTAGGTCAGGGGTGATGGCCTCCAGTGGAATGACAGCGATTTTGCCCCCTGTTAAGAGTGTGGTTGTGTACAAGAATGGAGATCCCTTCTTCTCAGGTCAGATTAATTCACAATTAAAATCATTTATAATAATTTAACTGTGACACTTCACAGTGTGTGAAAAGCACAGGTAATTACAGTTACCTTTCTCTTCTAGGAAAAAGAAACCCTCAAATTTCTAAAATAAAATTGTTTTTACAATTTTAAAATTCTGTTTATATAAAAAAAAATGACCACACTAACAGAAATGCTCTTATTAAGGATTTATTTTATGTATTTTAAACAAATTTGTTTGTGACGTCAAAAATACAGATATTTTGAAGTTGAATTTACATTTAACAACAATTTTCAATTAAACAGGAAAAATAAATATTTAACAAAATTGTCACAAAAAACTCATACAGATATAAAATTTTAAAAATTTTTATTGAAATATTTGCTAGATTTATTGGAGAACCCAGAGGAAACCCAGACAAACATGTGGAGGAAAAAAATCAAGTTATTTAAGGAGACGTAAAATTTAAAAAAAGTGTAAAAGTTTTGTAGAATGTTTCCTTGGTTTTCCAAACATTGAAAGGTCTTATGTGGTTAATTCCTCATTTTGAGAAATTTACCTCATTGAAGTGCTAATATTTACTATATTTATCTTTATATATATGAAATTATAACCAACAATTAATATACAGTATGTATACATATATATATATATATATATATATATATATATATATATATATATATATATATATATATATATCCCCCCCCCCCCCCCCCCCCCCCCCCCCCCCCCCCCCCCCCCCCCCCCCCCCCCCCCCCCCCCCCCCCCCCCCCCCCCCCCCCCCCCCCCCCCCCCCCCCTACCATTAACATGTAACTATCTGTGTGAACTGTGGTGGCTTGGATTTCCTCAAGCTTCTCCAGTTACCAGTTATTTATCATATGCCAAAAACATGTCACTTTATTACTTGCCTGTTTAAATTTGCAGGTGAGTCAGCATATGATGCCCTTTCAGGCATTTTATTTTTAATTATATATATATATAAACAGTGCGCAGCGATAGATTGGCGCCCTGTCCTGGGTGTATCTGCCCAGTGCCTGAAACGTTCTCCTTTGGATGGGCATGGGGAACCCCCCCGCGACCCTAATTTAGGATAAAGCGGAAGATAATGAATGAATGAATGAATATATAAAGTGTTTTTTAAATATTTACTTTGACTTTTATTTTGTTGCAAACAATATTTACTAGAATTATTTGTTTATATTTCTTTATACGTTATACTTTTTATCCATCCACCCATTCAGGTCGCTGATCTATCACTGTGTACAGTCACTCACTTGTACAGACACACCACATGGGGCAATTTAGAGCATTCAATTTACCTTAAATCCATATTTTGGGCTGTGGGAGGAAACTGACGAACATGCTAACCACTAAGCCACCGTGCCACCCTACATTTTAAATTTTTTCCATCCATTATCTTCCGATTTATCCTCTATTAGGCTCGTGCGGGAGAACGTCTCGGGCGCTGGGTAGATACACCCAGGACAGGGCGCCAATCTATCGCTGGGCACACACTCACTCACACAAACACACTCTATATGGGGCAATTTGGAGAATTCAATTTACTTGAGCCATGTTTTCGGACTGTGGGAGGAAACTGGAGAACCCGGAGGAAACCCACAAGGACACGGGGAGAACATGGAAACTCCACCCAGATTGGGATTCCAAATTTGTCATGTTGAAGCATTTACCACAGTGTAATGTTGACATTTTCTTTAAACACTTTGAAGACGTTATTGGCTTCAAGAATGTCAATCGATTTAGAGGATGTTCTCAGAAAAGATGATGATCTCAGTGTATCTTCCTTTTTCAAGGCTATTTATAGCTGTATACCATGACAGAGCTTGGATCTGTTGCGGATAAACAGTCTGATTATCTTTGGTCCAAACCACACAATGTGTTCATTTTTTTCCCAGGAAAACACATAAAATACTGAATAATTTACCACAATATTCATTTCCACTGTGTGAAGGTTCACCTAAGATCCCTCTGAGCCCAGAACAGTCCACACAGCTTCTGGACCATGAAAAATAAGGATCTTTTGCACAGTAACATTGTATGTGGCATTTGTGATTAGCAGTCAAATCTGGACAAAATAGTTTCCGCTGGCCATCTTTTGCTCAAAGAACTTTCCTGGAGGCTGCATTTGTACCAAATCATGATTACAATTTGGCGGCATAGTGTTTTAATGGTTAGCACATTGGTCTCTCAGCACTGGGGGTCCAGGTTTGAATCCCAAACTTGGTGGACTTTCCATGTTCTCCCTGTGTCTGCGTGTCTAAAAAAGCTTTATAATTCCCACATATTGTGTGTGTTTGTGTATAAGTCTGTTTGAGTGAGTGTGATCAATGATAGCTTGGCAATCTCTCCTGGGTGTTCCTCCAAATTGCCCCATATAGAGTGTGTTTGTGTGAGTGTGCCCACAGATATAATGGCACCCTGTCCTGGATATAGCTGCCCAGCGCCCGAAATGTTCTATCCTGGATGTGCATAGGGAACCCCTTGCAACCCTAGTAGAGTATAAAGCAGAAGATAATGAATTAAAAAATTTTCTTTATTTACTATTTTTTTGGAATGTGTTACGGGCCTAATTTGCGGGATTTGATGTTTATTTTGTGTGCTCACTTGTGTGATATGTGTGTGAGTTTCATTGCATGGATGAGTTAAATGTGGAAAACTAGTTCCTCTGTGTGTAAGTACAGTAGGAAAAAAAATCAATTCATAACTTAATCAGGGCGGCACGGTGGCTTAGTGGTTAGCACGTTCGCCTCTCAGCGCTAGGGATTCCGGGTTCGAATCCCCATCTGGGTGGAGTTGCCATGTTCTTCCCGTGTCCACGTGGGTTTCCTCCGGGTTCTCCGGTTTCCTCCCACAGTCCAAAAACATGGATGAAGTCAACTGAGTTCTCTAAACTCCCCTATATAAAGGGTGTATGTGTCTGTGTGAGTATGTGCGATAGATTGGCGCCCTGTCAGTGGCGCCCTGTCCTGGGTGTATCTTCCCAGCACTCGAAACGTTCTCCCCTGGATGGGCATGGGGAACGCCCCCGTATATATATATATATATATATATATATATATATATATATATATATATATATATATATATATATAAATAATTTATTTATTTATTTATTTTTTTGGGTTTTTTTTTTGTTTTGTTTTTGTCACTCATAATATGATTGCAATTATATTTCTGTATGTAATAAAAACATCCGACAAATACACATAAAAACCAGAGGGCAGCAGATCATGTGAAAATATAATATTTGTGTCATTCTCAAAACTTTTGGCCGTGTCTGTATATCAGATTTGTACTGTCTAAACTGAAAGAAAAATTAATTTAACTATAAGAAACACATATGTGAATATTATATATTGTAACAACGGTTTCTGACTTGGGGTCACTCAGGCAGCGCAGGTAAGTGCGTGACAATATGATTAACATTTAATGCAATGGTTTACCAAAGAGATCAAAACACAGAGGTAATGTAATGTGATAAAAGAATACAGTATTGGTTGCATAGTAACTTATGCTGTAGATGCTTGGAAACAATTTTTTAGCTAGCTAGATAATGTTAGCTAATTTAATAAATATCTACACATCACATTCTGCTATTTGCTATCATCGTAGCAATAGCTAAATAAGAGTCAGGTCTCAAAATGTCACTTTTTATTTACAATCAGCTTCGCGTTGTACTGTGGCATACACAAATAAATTTATATCTAGGTATGAATGTCACTGAATTTTCTCTTTTCTCATCTCATTTTATTATCTTCCGCTTAATCTTATACTAGTGATCAAGGTGGGGGGGGGGGGGGTGGGGGTAGTTTCTCATGCACACCCAGGGCAGGGCACTAATCCATTGCTGGACACACACTCACTTACACTATATGGGCGCAATTTAGATGCAGCCAATTCATATTGTTCGTTCATGTTTTTGGACTGTGGGAAGAAACTGTAGAACCCAGAGGAAAGTCACACAGACATGTGGAGAACATGGAAACTCCACCTAGACTGGGATTTGAACCTGGATCTCCTGTACTGAGAGGCAGATGTGCTAACCAATAAGCCACCATGCCGACCTCATTTATTCATTCATTATCTTTCTCTTAATCCTCTACCAGGATGTGGGGGGAGAGGGGGTTCCACATGCCCATCCAGGGGAGATCGTTTCAGGTGCTGGGCAGATACACATAGAACAGGGTGCCAATCTATTGCTGGGCACACTCACTTACACACACACACACACACACTGGGAGAATATAAAAACTCCACCTAGTTTGGGATCTTAACCTGGATCCCCTGTGCTGAAAGGCAGACATGCTAACCACTAAGCCACCATATCACCATCATTGTATTATATAATTTTTAATAATGCAGTGTGGGCAGCACAGTGGCTTAGTGGTTAGCATGTTTACCTTAGTGCTGGGGATCCAGATTTGAATATCAATCTGGGTTTAGTTTCCATGACTCTTCTCCGTTTTGTTCCCACAGTCAGAAATTTGGATTTAATGCAAATTGAATTCTCTAAATTGCCCCATATAGTGTGTTTGTGTGTGTGTCTGTGTGAATGAGAGTGTTCAGTGATAGATCGGCATCCTGTCCTGAGTGTATCTGCCCAGCGTTGACATGTTCTCCCTTTGATTGGCACGGGGAACCCCCTGCGACCCTAGTAGAGGATTAATATTAAGGTAATGAATAAATCAACGAATAATGCAGTGTCATTCACTGCTCTAACATCATCCAGAGAAATAAGAAGAAACACCAACAATTTTGGCTCACAAAATGACACTTGAACCAGGTTTACACTGTGCTTTATAGAGCTGGACTCCATTCCTCACTGCGTGATAAGTGATAAGTAGGTGTGAGGTTACTTGTTAATGGTGGATTATTGTTGCAGGGAATACTCCCACATGTCAGCACAATTTTACAGCTCAATGTACCCAATCTTTCCAGGTACACTGTATCTCTAGTTCTCCTAGGTTACACCGACAACAATAGAGAAAATTATAATAGGGAGATTGGGAAAACCTGCTGATCTGATTTGAGTGGAGTTTTTATTTCATTTTTTTTGGAAAGATTATATGTGTTATTAGTATCAGAGCTTCTTGTGTAACCACCACCTAGTACTGCGTTGGCTCAGATGGGGCTGTAGGCTACCAGACAAACCCAAGAGTATCTATGAATGCCTTTAGGACCCTTTCTAGAGGGTATTCAACCCATTCCTCAGAATGAGCTACTGTCTGACATGTAAAGAGAGTACAATGAATGATCAATGCCTCCATTGTTGAAGTTGCAGCTTTGAGTTAATGCCAGTTGCCCGGTTGGGGCTTATGGTGGGGGTTCTTACTTCCAATGTATTTGTATAGAGATTCTTGTGAACCACAGATTCCAGACCTTTTTAAATGGTAAATCAAAAGGCCCAAATTAAACAAATGATTTAATGTTATATTTAATGTTAGAAACGTTAGACTTGGTTTTTATTAAAGAAAATACTTCAATGTTACATATATGTGAACAGCAAAAGCATGTCAATGTTTTATTTTTAGAACAACAATCTGGCAGAGTCTAATATTTAGAACACATGTGCACATATACTATGGCATCAACAGATGAGATTTCTAAGGATCTCATTGTTGTTGGTGCTCATCAGTCTGGAAAAGAGTTAAGAGTTTCGACTCCAATTATGTACACCAAGACATATACCTCCACAGGAGTGTTTGACAAATGAGTATTACACCAAAAGCAAGATGTATAATTGTCATAATATCAAAAAAAGGCACCAAAAGTAACTTCTAAGCAACTTTTACAAGCACTATACACAAGAAATGTGTTACAGTGTTATAGCAGTGTTGTAGAGAAAAGGCAATTCCTCTCTAGAGCATCTCTAAAAAAATTTTAACTCCACCATCTACAAGTAGACTATTTTAATCCTGCAACAGTTGCCAGACAGATCTTGACAAGGACGAGGCATGTAATAGTGAGGTCACAAATAAAAGTAAAGTAATTTATAACTATATATAACTGTCTTTTTCACATTGGCTTATGTTCATTAATCTACCCTAAAGAATGCAAGAGAAGACTACTGCTCTCTAAAAGGACTTTCATTCCAATTATTGAAATGAACCTGACCAATTTCACTTTCAAGTTATCTGAAGTTTTGCAGACTTTTGCCACAGAAATGTAATATTAGAAGACTTTTCTGTAATAAATAAACAATAAGGTCTAATCTAGTATAATCATCTCCTTTGTTTGATTTAATTTGCTTCATCTGATTTTTAAGATTTTCAGAACACACCAAGTTCACGTCACATGTTGTGGTTTTAGTATGATTCATTTTCATTTTCATGTCTTGTTCATAGTCTGTATCTAGTTTTGCCAACAAATAGACTAGAATGTGCAATCAGCACTGATCTCGGTCATCACTCCAAACCAAACTAGAAATAACACTGTGCAATTGATCATAATTGGTGCAATACATATTTCGTATTTTCAATCTGTGAAATCTTATATCAATCTGTTATCATAATATGTGCAATATTGTTTAATTTTTCCCCTCTGAGTTATATGCCATGTCAAACTGTACATTTATCTTGTATGTATTGATCTCTATTTACATTTATATATATATATATAATATACTGTATATATTTCTTTTATATATTTTATATACATTTTTTAAATAGCTAAATATTTCTTTCCCATCTACTGCTGCTGAGAATTTCCTCATTGTGGGACAAATAAAGCATATTTATATATTTTATTATTATTATTATATTAAGACCTTAGTGGTGCAGCTAGGACAGACTGTCAGTGATGAACCCAAGGTCATTGGGTGTTTTGGGCCTTAGATCATCTGACACCCTCTTCTGGGAAGGGGGGTGCTAGGGGGTGGTGGTTCGGGTCACCCAGAAGAGGGTGTCAGATGATCTAAGATCCCGATTTTTGTCAAGCAACGCTACTCCATGCTGCTCTTGTCTCATTCCACAGCCACTGGAGGGCTTTTTCGGCAGCTTCAATTATGTTTCTGGTGGCTGTTTTCTCTTGTAACACTCTGATGCCGAGCCTGAGATCCCAGTGCATGGACTGCCCTAAGAAACCCCTATAGCCCACCTCAATTGGCTCACAGCGAGCTCGCCAGCCACTCTTTCTACAGACCTCTACCAGTTCCTTGGCCTTTTTTCGTTCGTTTTCTCTATTCGGTCTTCCCAGGAGACAGTGAGCTCCAGCAGCTTAGTGGATGCAAATGTTAAAACCAAGTCAGACCTAAGTGATGTCCTTGCAATATGCTCTGGAAACTCCAGTTGCCTCCCAATTTTTCCATCTGTAAATTACCAGTCCTTAGCTGTGGCTAACAGCCCAGTCGAGACCTTGTGAAACGTCTGAAGGTTTTCCCGGCCCTGATAAATGTGATGTTATGGCTTATTGGGTGACGTTTCTTCTGTTTGTTTCCAACGTTGATGGCATTTGGCCATTAGCACCGTAGAATGTGCTCTAGGGAGCCTCGACCCGAACACAGTAAGCATATTGGCGCTTCTTCTAGGATAAGGCCCTACCTCTTTTCCTGTGATGCGCCGCACGGTGAAGGGAAATGAGATTCTTTCTTATGATGTTCCAAAGCTAAATCAAGGCTGGCTTTTCCTCTTACCTTCCTATATTGCTTTCTTAGGGTCTTCAGTTCTTTCCTAAGCTGGGCTATCCTGGTCTCCCGCCGGTTTGGTCTGGCGATGCTTTTGGCTTTTGGTTGTTTGATGCAAAATCTCTCCAATGCTTATAATCAGGGAAGACATCAGCTGAAGTTGCTGATCGACTAAGGCCATGAGAACTGGCGATAAGAAACTGCTGTTCCAATGATACGCTAGGTGCATCATCTTGAGCATGGAAGTTCTGGACATTGTGGTGTTGCTCCGAGTCCTGCGCCTCTTCCATCTCACCAGGCTCAATGCTTAACATTGGCTCTGTGCGTTGCTTGTCTAGGATCTTCAAACCTCTGAGATTCTTACAGACCTTGCCACATAAACAGGCTACTCTTATCGATAATCCATTGCTCAGAACTTATGCCATGAGTTCTGTCCGTTTGGGATGCTCATTCTTCCCCCTATATGGGACCCCTGGGGGTTTCTTTCCTTGGGGCTTTTCTTATCTTAAAATCTAGCAGGAATATTAAAATTTTTATGATGATGAAGAGGCTAACACATAGGGGCAAAATTAATTAAGCTAAACACATAAACCAATAAATCTCCTATCATCTCTAAAATATAATTTGTAGTAAATTTTTCTAAGTAGAGAGAAATCCTATAGCTAAAATTGTGCATTCAAAATTCAATAAACAAAATTTGACTTAATGTATATCATTGATAATGCAATAAAAAAATAATTAAATGACAACACTGACTTTCTGATTTAGGAAGGAAATTTATTGTGAATCAGCGACAGATCCTCAATATGGAAGCATTTCTAAATGATGTCACTGCCAGCATCGGTGCTCCACTAGCTATTCGTACCCTCTACACACCACGCAATGGGCACAAAATAACAGACCTAGAAAATCTTCAACAGGGAGCACAGTGCGTAGCTGCTGGGTTTGAGAAGTTCAAGAAACTTGAGTAAGTATGACTTTATTTATTGATTAATTGTTTTTTTTATATTTCTGCATAAATAAGATAAAGTGTAATCATTTTTACACGTTCTATAACTAAAGTAAACACAGTAAAACAACAAGGAAAAATAAGATTTATTACATTTAAGAGAAATTTCCTTAAAAGGAAACTCATCCAATATTTATTTTAGAGTTGCAGTATATAACTATGTGAAACTCTAAGATCATTATTTAATTTTTTAGTAAACATAGATTAGGGTGTTTTTAAATATTTCCCCCCCTGGTATTTGTGGAGAAAGTAATCCTGCTGCTTGCCCAGAAAGCAATTAGCAATGTAGACATTTTGCCTTTTCTTTGTTTTAACTTGTCTTCTACAGTTATCCCAGTTTGGGTCTTAGGAGAACTACACCAGTCAAAACTGGAGAGGGTTTGCTGGTAAGTGTTAAATTAATTTAATATTACATTGTCATTTATTAATAACAAGCCTTTACAATGTGGAATAAATACACTTTACTGACAGATTTGACTAATTTACTATTTTTTATGTCACATGTGGAATGATGTGAAAAAATCTCATTTAAAGCCATGTTGTAAGAAAAGGTAATAGACTAAAGGATGGAAATAACAAACTTTGGAGTTTACATACATTACATACATACATTTGGTCATTTATCAGACGCTTTAATCCAGCTTTAAAACAGCATGCCTCGAGCAATGAAGGTTAAGGTTTGGACCCACATGGGTAACTTGGGATTTGAACACACAACCTTCTGATTGATAGCCCAAAACGCAAACCACTAAACTACCACACCCCTATAAAAAATATTTTGTCATTTATCCAAATCAACAAACCAAACAAACACGGGATTGGCGACAGAACGCTTGAGGAAAGTGTCTTGCTCAAGGACCCAAATTGGTAACTTAAGTGAACTTGGGATTTGAACCCACAACCTTCTGATTTATGGCCCAACACCAACACCACTGAGCTGTCACCCAGATAATTCATTATCATTGGGACAGGGCATCAATCTATCATTGGGCACACTCACTCACACAGACACACACACAAACACACACTTATATGGGGCAATTTAGAACATTCAATTTAACTTGAATCCATGTTTTTGGACTGTGGGAGCAAACCGGAGAACCCAGAAGAAACTCGTGTGGACACAGGGTATTAGACTTTTTATGGCAATGGTCCAATGTTACAATTCAATTTAAAAGCTTTATTTGCATGACAAATTATACATTTGTATTGCACAAAGCTGGTTTACGAAATTAAAAAAAAAAAAAATAAAAATAAAAACAATTACAAATTTACAAAATTACAAAAATGTACATAGTATACAAATACAATGAGGTATGATATACATATATATAAATATTTAAATAAAATTAGAGGTGTGTGTGTGTGTGTGTGTGTGTGTGTGTGTGTGTGTGTGTGTGTGTGTGTGTGTGTGTGTGTGTGTGTGTGTGTGTTGGTTACACTGTCACATATAGATCCCAACCTCCCACAGTCTCTTGTTACTACGAAACAGAAAAAGAGACAATTAGAGACAATAATTACAGTTGTTACTGTTTACCTGATCTGCATTCTAAGCCTGTCTGTTGTTTATACACACCGACCCCTCACATACTCATGCCACAAACTACTAGGAATGTTAAAACAAATAAAATAAATAATAAACAATAATACATTGAATTTACAGTGGGTATGCAAATTTTTCAGAGCCCTTTTAATGTTTTTACTCTTCGTTTCATTGCAGCCATTTGCTAAAATTTATGAAGAAAAAAAGAAATTTTGAAATATTTGCAAATGCATTAAAGGAGGAAAACTGAAATATCACATTGTCATAAGTATTCAGACCCTTTGTTGTGACACTCATATGTAACTCACATGCTGTCCATTTCTTCTGATCCTCCTTGAGATGGTTCTACTCCTTCATTAGAGTCCAGCTGTGTTAAACTGTTAAACAATTAAACTGATTTGACTTGATTAGGAAAGGCACACTCCTGTCTCTATAAGACCTCACAGCTCACAGTGCATAGAACAAATGAGAAGGTTACAAAACAAATTCTACAGCACTCAAGGTTCTTAACAGCACAGTCTCCATAATGCTTAAACAGAAGAAGTTTGGTACGACCAAAACTTTCTAGTCCAGCCAAACTGAGCAATTTTGTCCTCAGAAGAGTCCTCATGATAGATGTAAAAAAGTACCCAAAGATCACTGTGGCTGAGCTCCAGAGATGCAGTAGGGAGATGGGAGGAAGTTCCACAAAGTCAACCATCACTGCAGCCCTCCACCAGAAGCCTCTCCTCAATGCAGGACATATGAAAGCCAGAATGGAGGTCTCCAAGATTATGAGAAATAAGATTCTCTGGTCTGATGAGACAAAAATTGAAAATTTTTACATTAATTCCTTGCGGGATGTGTGGAGAAAACCAGGCATTGCTTACCACCTGTCGAGAAGAATCCCAACAGTGAAACATGGCAGAAGATCCCCAAATCCAGGTGTGAAAAATCCAGGTGTGCATCATTCCCTAGAAGACTCATTGGCTGTACTCACTCAAAAGGGTGCTTCTACTCAATACTGAGCGAAGAGTCTGAAAACTTATGACCATGTGATTTTTTTTCTTCAATTATTTTATTTTTTTAATAAATTTGCTACATCTACATTTCTGAAGATGGTATGCTGAGTGTAAATTAATGAGAAATAAAATGAACTTATAAAACCCAGAAAACACACACTCTCTATGTACATAATTCTGAAGATATTTAGATATTTAGATAGCAACAGTCCAATGAAAAGTGTAGTTTAAAGAAAAAAAAAGTGTAATTTAGTGCAAAAAATGCTTTGAGGTACTGATCAGCTCAGCTGTTCATGAGTATAATGGCCATGGGAAAATGAAGAGTTCTTTAATCTACTAGTTTTGCATTTCACACTTCTGTACCTCCGACCTGATGGTAGAAGTGTGAATAGTCCGTGTTGGGGGTGTGTTGGATCTTTGATGAATGAGGCAGCTCTCCTGCATACTCTGCATTGGTAAACACTCTGCAGAGAAGGTTGCTTAATCCCAATGATTTTGGCAAATTTCTGCAACGAAACAAAGAGTGAAAAATTCAAAGGGTACTCAATATCATCCATACCCACATATATATGTATCTTCAATTTCAATAATTTTTTTTTAAATTATTTAATACTGTTGCACCCACATGGACTCATAGCAGTAAATCAGGGGGTTACCAGCTTAACTGCAATGATATTAATTTGGATCATATGACAATTTAATTAAATGCCACTTTATGAATAGATTAAGAAATTATATTAAGTGCTTGCAAAAGAGAATTGTTTGAATTGAATACTAATGGCCTTCTTGCATAACTGCATTACATACAGGGCTAGAGAAATCATTCCACTATTTAGTAGTGATGGATGCAAAATAACAAAGTAACAATTGGCACCAAAATATGATTGAAGCATGTGACAGTTATGACTGAAGCATAGTGAGTGAACCAGGATGTATAGAAAAAACAATGTCCGTATGAGAGAGCAAATCCAAAGTCTTGTATTGAATGCAGACAACTACTGAAACCAAGTTATATCTGCTTGTTTTGAGTTGAACACCAGCTGCAGAGTTTTGGATTGGCTAAAGAAGCTTGATAATGCAAAATGGAGTAGTACTGATACATTTCAGTAGTTCAGCAGCTGGGATATTATGAGGGCTTGGACTAAAAGTTGAGTAACCTGCTTAATCAAAAAAGAGTTTAAGCTTTTTGATAGTGTAAAGAATAAATCTGCAGAAGCATTGCGTTTTTTTGTGCTGTGCAAATAGTTTTAGGTAAACGTCAATGGTGTCAATCACACCCTCCCACCACAATATAATATATTATGCAAATGTGGCAAAAAAAATCAATAGTAGTTAGTTTTGAGAGACAGATACATAATTTAAATAAAATAGAAAATATTGTGAGAAGGCGGCACGGTGGCTTAGTGGTTAGCACGTTCGCCTCTCAGCGCTAGGGACTCCCGGTTCGAATCCCCATCTGGGTTTTTTCCAGGTTCTCCGGTTTCCTTCCACAGTCCAAAAACATGGATCAAGTCAAGTGAGTTCTCTAAATTGCCCCATGTAGAGTGTGTTTGTGTGTGTGAGTGTGTGCCCAGTGATGGATTGGCGCCCTGTCCTGGGTGTATCTGCCCAGCGCCCGAAACGTTCTCCCCTCGATGGGCATGGGGAACCCCACCGTGACCCTAATATAGGATAAAGCTGAAGATAATGAATGAATGAATGAATATTGTGAGATGTATCACTACCATTTTTACTATTTTTACAACTTTTCTGTAGGTCTTATTCATAAATTTGTCATATACATACCAATAGTCAAGATAATCTACTGTATACAAACATAGAGGCAATAGATAGAGGCAAAAATATATATTTTAAAAAGTATTAATAAATAGAATGGTAATTAGTGTTGTCTGTACTAGGGTCGTGTGTGTCTGTGTGTGTGTGTGTGTGTGTGTGTGTGTGGGGGGGGGGGGGTTCCATGCCCTTTTAGGGCAGAACGTTTTAAGTGCTGGACAGATACACCCAGAAGAGAGAGCACCATTCGAACCTGGAATCCCCAGCACTGAAAGGCAAACGTGCTAACCATTAAGCCATGGCCCCAGCGTTAGAATTCATTTTTATTTAACCAGGTGTCTAGACACTAATAGGCCATGTGACTCTAGTTAATTATGTTCTGGTAGAGAAAGAGGTGTTGAGTTTCTTTAACATCATTCTAGCAGAGACGGCATGAACATTGAGTACTCTAGCAGTCTGTAGTACTGACTGATATTCACCTACCTCTGATAGGAGACATTGTCTACAGTTTCTGATGCATTTCAGATAACGGTTTGGTTTATATCCACGTATGTTTTTTCACAGACTAAAGGATTCAACAGACCCAATGTATCTGCAAAGTGGCGGAAGGTTATAACATTGCCCTGTATTTTAAAGTAAGTAATACTCCAATACTATCTATATCGTTATATCAGTGCATCTTTATTATAGAACATTGGTGTCAAACTCAAGGCCAGCGGGCCATATCCGGCTCGTAATACAATTATATCCACTCTGCAAAATAATTTTACATCGATCTAATATTGTTATTAATGTTCTGGCCATATGGTTTTTGGCCCATGCTTATATTTTAAATATGTATTTTATATGAATTTAAATATAAATGTAATATAAATAATATATAAATAATATATAAATATATATAAAATAATATCTACAAATTTATAACATAAATATAATTATTAATATAAATTATTAATAAAAAAACATTATAATAAAATTTATTCATTCATTCATTCATTATCTCCCGCTTATCCTCTATTAGGGTCGCGGTGGGGTTCCCCATGCCCATCCAGGGGAGAACGTCTCGGGCGCTGGGCAGATAGACCCAGGACAGGGCGCCAATCCATCGCTGGGCACACACTCACTCACACAGACACACTCTATATAGGGGAATTTTGAGAATTCAATTAACTTGATCCATGTTTTTGGACTGTGGGAGGAAACCGGAGAACCCGGAGGAAACCCACGCAGACACGGGGAGAACATGAAAACTCCACCCAGATGGGGATTCGAACCGAGAATCCCTAGAGCTGAGAGGCGAACGTGCTAACCACTAAGCCACCGTGCCGCCCAATAAAATTTATTATTAATATAATTTAATATAAATTTAAATATAAAATAAAATATATATGATTTAAATATAAGTATTAAAGATGATTTTGACAAAAACATTTAGACGGACAGCGGATATTTAAAGTTGAAGTTTTTCAAAAATGGTCCAAAAACAAAGAAAACTGAATGTTTTAATTTATTATTTTGACTTTTGTGGAAACGCATCATTTTTATTTTATTTTTTCATCGCATGTTCAGAGTTGTAACTTTAAAAATTTTGACGAGATATTTTTATGGACAGCAAAGTATTTTAAGTTATATAAAGTTTAGGTATATTTATCGTGGAGTAATATTCCTGTCAGTTTTTATTCCTATTCATGTTCAGAAAACATTTACTTTCAGTGTGTTCAATAAATGTTTATCCTGTACGGGCAACAACCTAAAGAGTGCTTTGAGTTTTGACCCCTGGTGCAATTGAGTTTGACACCCCTTTACTAGATGCATTTAGTATATTTGAATATTTTATACCATCAATGGATTTTTGCAAGTCATATTCCAAGATGACTCATTGGACCGCTAATAGTGGTAAAGTGCTTCGGGGAGCATGAGACCAATTGGCCACCAATGTGCTGGAGAAGACTTGTGGAAGTGTCATCCTCCAAACCTTTATTTGGTATATTAGCTCCCTTAAATAAAACTCTATATTTTTAAGAATAAACACATTTTTGCAATTACAAGCATCCCCCCCCACACTTTTATATATTTTGCTAAGTTAAATACAAAGTTAAACAAACTTAACCTTTGACAAAGTTTTTGTATTGTGATGTAAGCTATTTTATCTTTTAGATTTAATTTCTTTTTTTTTGCACTTTTCCGCTGCTAGTCTCACTGAAAGCTACCAAACAGTTTAATTGTGTAACTACAATGACAATAAATCTTATTTTATCACATCTTAATAAAGCTTATCTTAACTTTGCTTAAAAGCTTAAATTAATATTTTTAAAGGCATCTTCCATACTTTAGGTCAGCTCTCGCGTTTTTAAGTGTTTACATTTTAGGGTAGGGCTCATCCAGTCTCAATCCAAATTGGCTACATCAGGCACAGGCTTGTCCCCGGCACTTTGGGTATCCTACATTAACTTATTGCTTTGTTTGCAGGGCTAATAGTTGCACTTGGTAGTTTATCCTTTGCTAGTCATCCTGCACACTGTATGTAGGCTCCCATTTACTTTAACTTATATTGTCACTCAGCAAGTTGCCAATTACTGACTCTGTTGGTCTCATTACTGTAACTTATGTCTCAAGTTTAATGCCAATTCAACAATATCCAGGGGTGTACAGTACACAGTAAAACAAAACAATGTTCAAGGTGCCACATAAAGTGCATTTGTGCAGTTGCATCTGCAATACAAAATTATAATAAATAACAAAGACAATTTTAAAGTATGCAGGACAATAAGCATTAAGTACCAGGAGGGAACAGTGCAGATGACCCACTAGTAGTGTAAGCTGTAAGGTATGTCCATTGGTTATCAATGCAAATGGTGTATGTATCAGCAATTTGTCCATAAATGTAAAAATATACAATGTAATTTTGCAGCTATTAGTTATTATTAATTAGCAGTGATTGTGTCCATCTTTTGTGTAGGAACTTATACTTTTGATGTTTTGGTCTGGTGCTAATTAGTTTATTATTAGATCAGAGTTTATAATGGTATCTTTAATTCAGTAGGTATTCTTAATATATATATATATATATATATATATATATATATATATATATATATATATATATATATATATATATTTATATAGTATAGTATTAACATAGTATTAATATCAAATTATAGGCACATCACATTTAACACAATCTTGATTGTTTGATCATGTGACTGGTCAACTCTAAGCTTGAAGTTATCCAATACTTGTCAAAGTTTATGTTGACAGATCATTTACCCTTTAATATAAATATTATTGTTAATTACTGTTGACCTTACCAGTAAGCAATCACAAACATGCATATTCATGCATATTGTATTGGTGTAGTGTGTTCAGGAATGGGGATATCCTCAGTCCAGCCATGCGCTTCCTCATTCCTCGCAGCATGCAAAAAAGTTTGGAGCAAATTCTCAGCCTCGTGTCAGAAAAAGCCATGCTGCGCACAGGGGCGGTCCGCAGGTAAAAAAAAAACACTCACACAAGTGTTAGCAAATCATAACCCATTAAATTAGACGCCAATGAACTTTACAGACTATGCACTTTGGATGGCGTAACAGTGACATCAGTGGAGGAGCTGGAGAGTGGGCAGTGTTATGTTGCTGTTGGTGCAGAACGCTTTAAAAAACTTCCATATACTGAGCTGCTGATGAATAAAGTACCAGCAGGCAGTGCAGATAGGTAAGGAAAAGGTCCAGAGTGGTATTATACAGCAGGAAAAAAGTTTAAATACCCTTGCTCAATTATAAATTTAGCCAATTTTGTGAGTCTTAAAATTTATTAAGAAAATGGTTAATTTGTCTATTAGAATTTATGAACAATTGATATTTTTGTATTACTTTTTGTACAAGCTACATTTTTCAGTTTATTAAATACAGTAAAGAATATTGTGCCACTGTGCACTAAAATATGCTGTATGAGATTGGGCTGAACAAACTTTTTAAATACAACTGTGTATTATAAATACAATATATAATGATTGAATTGTTTTCTAGGCATTATGTTGCAGATCGGGGCATACACAGAAGACCTGAAGTAAGACAGACCTTAGGGTTATTATTTATACAAGAGTTATTAATAAAATGAAATAAATTTATACAAAATTACTACCATTAAGTATTTATTTTGTTTGGAATATTTTTATGACTTTCAGAACAGAAAAACCTTTGCACATGATAGCCATAGTGACTCTGCTCTCCTAGACTCACCTGAGGTAAAATACATTTGGATGGTGCCACATAGGTGTATCAAAGCCTTATTGGCCAAATAAAAAACCCCACAAAGCTTGAAATTGTCTTGTAATATTTTTTTAAATATTTACTGTATCACTGATAATACCCCACACTGGAAATAAGGGGCTTTCCAAAACCCTATACAACAAAACAATTTTCCAATATTATACAATACAATACAACACAATACAACACAATACAACACAATACACAAAGCCTTGGAAGAACACACTTCAACTCAAAACAACTTAAATTCAATTTACAATTCCAATTGCATTCATTTAATTCACATTCCAACTTGGTCTTATGCAATACTCACATCTACATATAATCGTTATTCATCTAAATATAGGATCGAAAGGTCCTTACTTTACTGGCCGGCCTGTGAGTAGGAATCATCCCTCGTTGGAATAATCCCTTTTTTCATTGGGATCAATTCTCTGCATTGTAGTCCATGCCATCTCCAACCATCCTGCTGCTACCAATCTCAATTTCCACGATGAACCTTTTTCTGAAGGAGTCGAAAAACCATGATGCAGACACTTTGGTAGATACTCGAATCAAGCAGTTTATTTAAGACAAACCAAGCTAAAGCAGTGTATTCTTCCAAGACAAGCCCAAGACCGCGGTCGACTCTGACTTTCGCACAACAGCAAACGTCTCCCAGCCAGAGTCCAGAAGTCCAGTTTCTGCCCCTATTTGTCCTAAAAACCCACCCCTATTTCTGCTTTTCTCCTAGAGCAGCTATGTCGAGGGCATCTGAAGGGTGCCCTTTCTTTTAGGGAGAGTTGTTGACAATTTGGCGCCTATGAGCCTCATTTACCAGGTCTGATGTCACAGTTCCTGGAATGGACGTGCTGAACGTGCACATTCTAGAGGCATATGTTTGGTTCAGGTCAGGCTGACAACCTGACTTTAACCATCATTCGTCTATTCTGCAATCCTCGCCTACCCCCAGTCACCACGTACCAATATTTGAACTTTGAGCTGGTGTTCTGTTTGTATTCCTTCATATCCTTAATACCATTTGCTGAGTTATTAATAAGACCTATGTTGTAAATATGGTTTTAGTATCAAATAGTTTTTGTGTTTCTCAGAGGGATGCCAGGCGTGTAAGGTCCACAGGTGATGAAGCTGAAGGAGTGCATCCATCTCAGCCTCTGCACAGGAGAAGAGAAGGAGGAATCGAAAGACAGGAGAGTTCAGTATTTTATGCCAAACCTGTCCGAGGTCCCAAACCGGGAATTACATACCGGGTTCCAGCAAGAACCACAGGTTAATTCATGAATCTGTAATTTTCATTGCCATGTTTTGTTGAGCTATTACATCCCATCGTTTCAGACTGACCATATATTTTTTATAACTATATCAAACAGTGGCCTTGAGGACACAGGAGTTAGGTGTGCAATGTAAACAAGAACAGGCTTTTATTGCAGCATTTTAAAAAAAATGATTTGCACCAAAACTGGCATTTTAAAAACTTGCATTTTAAAGTGGATTTCATTTAAACAATTATTATTTCAGACACATACATTTAATATTCTGCACAGACACAATTAGCAAAACACATGATGGGTGTGTTGACTGCCTGCCTCTCTTGTTCGAGCACTGACATGTAAAAAACAGTCTATTCACCTAAATCAGTCCTAAAAACTTCCTCACCGAGCTTTTGTGCTCTAAATTTGGACAAATCACTAAAAGCCGCTATTCATAATGTGTGAGTCACTTGCCGAGGCTGAGTGGGCAACCTAAAACCCTGCCTGTAAATACCCATGTGCCCTAGCATCTTCAGCTTCACAATGCTCACAATACATTCTGACTGAAGTGCTGAATTGGTGGAACCAATTCCAGAGTAGTATACTACTTATTTGTCAGATTTATACATTGTCTTCTGCAAAATCCTCTATTAGGGTCGCGGAGGTTCCCCATGCCCAGCTAAGGAATAATGTTTTGGGCGCTGCGCTGATACACCCAGGACAGGTTGCCAATCTATCGCTGGGCACACTCACTTATAATGAAATAAATAAATTTTTTAAATTACTTGTTTAGTGGTGGCTTAGTGGTTAGCACGTTCGCCTCTCAGCGCTAGGGATTCCCGGTTCGAATCCCAATCTGGTTGAAGTTTCCATGTTCTCCAGGTTCTCCGGTTTCCTCCTACAGTCCAAAAACATGGATCAAGGTTCAAGAGTTCTTCAAATTACCCCAAATAGAGTGCGTCTGTGTGAGTGAGTGAGTGTGTGCCCAGCGATAGATGGCCACCATGCTTCCCTTATTTGTCAGATTAAGTTTAGTCATTTATACAGTACCTTTTACAATAAGTACCTTGTCTTAAAGTTGCTTTACATTTTATATTAATCTGAACCCCAAATGAAGCAACAGTGACAAAAAAAAAACCTGGTATTAGTTTTTTGTTATGACAAGGACAGATGTAAATAAATAGTAATTTAAAGATTATGTATGTGTGCGGGAGGCATGGTGGCGTAGTGGTTAGCATGTTCATCTCTCAGCGGTAGAGATTACCGGTTCGAATCGCAGTTTCCATGTTCACCAAGCGTCCACGTGGGTTTCCTCCAGGTTCTCCAGTTTCCTCCCACAGTCCAAAAACATGAATAAAGGTCAATTCTCCAAATTGCCCCATATAGGTTTTGTTTGTGTGTGTGTCTGTGTGGAACCCCCAGTTCCCCCAGAGTGTGTGGAACCCCCCAGCGACCCTAAGTGATTAGAGAAGCAGTGCATCATGAAATTTCAGCAACAGACCAGCCTAAACTAAAATCAGAATAAAAGATCTGCCATCACTTGTTTTATGCTCTGATTTTAAGCTTACGGCACCAATCAGAGAGTGTTGGGACATTAACTGATGTAGATAGTGTTAGTTGCCCTCAATCCATCATGACCTGATGTTCCAAAATGATGGCTCCACAATCTCTCCGACCGACTCGGTCCATAACCTTGGTTTCAAAATTGGCTCCCATCTTTAACTCTCTGCTCATGTCACCAAAACTCCCCATTCTTGCAGTTTCTCTCAGTATGTCATCAGAAAGATCAGACCTTTCTTGATTGAACATGCTACTCAGCTGTTAGTTTAAGCTCTCATCCTATCCCGGCTCGGTTATTGTAAAGCATTGCTTGCACAATCAGGCCTCTACAACTGATACAAAACTCTGCAGGCCGACTTGTGTTCAACCAGCCCAAGTAAACTCATGTCACTCCATTACTCCTCTCTCTCCATTGGCTCCCTGTAGGTGCTGTATTTAGTACAAAGCACTGACTCTGACCTACAGGAAAATCTCTGAATCTGCCCCCTCTTACCGTCATTATATTTCCAAAATACACTCCAACTCGTTCACTTTGCTCTAGTGATGAATGTCGCCTGGTGATTCCACCTCACTGGTGCTAATTCTCACTTTGTATCGATTATCACTGCTAAGTTCAAGTAATTTATTTATAGAGCACTTTTTACAATAGTACATTGTCACAAAAAAGCTTTACAGTGTGAACTCATGTCACTCCATCACTCCTCTCTTTCTCTCTCCATCATTGGCTCCCTGTAGCTGCTGCATTCAGTACAAGACAGAGACTCTGACCTACCGGACATTTTCTGGATCTGCCCCCTTTTACCATAACTCTATATTTCCAAAATACACTCCAACTCCTTCGCTTCACTTCGCTCTAGTGATGAATGTCACCTGGTGATTTCACCTCACAGTGGTGCTAATTCTCACTCTGTAGTGTTCACCACTGCTAAATGGTGGAACCATCTTCCCAACTCTGTCTGTATGGCGGAGTCACTTAACATCTTTAAGAAACAACTCAAAACACACCTCATCCACAAACACTTGTTATATATATATTTTTAAAGCAGCATCAGATAATGATCAGGTTTGAAAATTCTGCGGTGTAGCTGTTTGTTCCTTAACTACTGACTGGTGTTTTCTGATATGTAAGTCGCTTTGGATAAAAGCATCTGCTAAATGACTAAATGTAAATGTAAATGATTTAGAGTACAACAATCGCATCTGCACTCAATAAATCGCCGATGTGAAATAATGACATTGCAGTAGACATTGCAATAATATCTGGTACACCACGATTGGACATTTGTGTTCTCACATGCATCTGTTCTATATTAGGTTAAGGGTTGTTGTCCATGCATGAGCAATATATGTAATACTGGTATATGTGTCTACTGTAGGCCAACCAAGTGTGTTCAAAGGAGTAGCAAGGAAAAGAGAGGAGGTACAGGGAGCTGAAGAGGTGGCTGAGGATGACTGTACAGCTACTGAACTTCCGATAGACCAGGTACTCCATGGGACTGATTTAATATCTTCCATGCTTATACCTGATCCCTAAATCCAGTTCCAAAAAATGCACAAAAGCTCTAATAAGTCAGTGTTCTCAGGAAAAATGCATCTACGATCAGGACACTTGTACAACTTCTGGCAAAGATTATGGAATCACCCCTTTCAAGTTATTTCAATGTTATTTTAATTGTTTCATTTAAAAAAAAAACAAAAAAAAAACAGAGACATGTCACAAAACTATCTTTTTTTCTAAAATCCAATCTCCTGACATTAAGAAACAATAAACTAAAAGAAAAAAAACTGTATTATTTGGAAAAATGAAATTGAAAGTTGCCATCATCACCGACCATCCTTATATAAGAAAAGTGTACAAAATTTCAAAGTACAATTAATATTTTCCACAGGTCTTATACATAAATTATTAATCAACACTTGGCAGCTGTACAAAGCAGAATTTTTAAGTAGCCGGCTGATTTGTGTCCTTACAGATTGTTGCCGTTTTATTTTAGACTTAATAGAAATTAAAAGTTGCCAATGATCACCATACAAAATGTACCATTCAAATTGTCTAAAAAGGTTTATTTGTAAAATAATTTTTTTTTAATAATATTTTGCATTTTCCATTTAACAGAGGGCAGCTGAAATTGTGCAGGAGGAAGAATTTAACCAGAATGAAGCAGAACAGAACATGTATCAGGTAGTACTTATATTTTCATGTTAGTGTGTGCATGTAGAGTTCAGGCAAGCTTCAGGCTTATTCAGAGTGATTATTTGTCTCTTCTCCTTTTTCTTCCTAGAATGAAGAACCTCATGAAAATATGATGTCATCTAGTCCGTTTCCTGGAGACAGAGGACATGGAGGAATGGAGGATGGGGCTTCTGATGGAGAGATGACGGACAGACAGACCCCATCACCAAACAGTGAGACAGAAGCACTGGATAGAGACCATTTAGGTGATACATAAAAAGATTAAATCAATCATGAAGAGACTCATTATAGAAAAATAGTTTAGGAGTTACTGTTCTGTTCTTGTAAGTCACTTTGGATAAAAGCACAGTGGCTTAGTGGTTAGTACGTCTCTCAGCGCTAGGGATTCCAGGTTCGATTCCCAATCTGGGTGGAGTTTCCATGTTCTTCCTGTGTTCGCATGGGTTTCATCTGGGTTCTCCTGTTTCCACCCACAGTCCAAAAACATGGATCAAGGTCAATATAATGTTCTGAATTGCCCCATGTAGTGTGTGTCTGTGTGAGTGAGTGATAGATTAGTGCCCTGCCCTGGGTGCATCTGCCCAGCACCTAAAACCGAACCCCCCCCGTGACCCCATCCTCACATGACCCCATCCTCACGTGACCCTAGAAAAGAATTAAGCAGGAGACAATACATGAATTAATGTTCTCTTCTGGTGTTCACTGAGACGATTGTGATAGATTTTTTAAATTCAGAGCAAATGCAATGGCCAAAACAGTTCAGGAATTATAAGCACTAAGAGCTTAATATAAAAATATAGACATACGTTGAAAATTTGGGATATTTTTCCTGGAAATGTCCAGGCTCTCCGCAGCACAAGAAGTCAGTTTTTCCCCTTGCTGTTCTGGTGCGATTACAATAAATTCAGTCGTGACAATAAATCACGTGACAATAAATTCATTTAGGAGTTACTGTTCTCTTCTAGTGTTAACTAAGATGACTGTGATAGATTTTTAAAAATAGGAGCCAACTTTAATAATATGTATCTATTACTTATTTATCTGTTATGTGCACAATTCATCCTATTTGTTTTCTTTCCAAATGCCAATATGTGGGAAGGTTAGGTTCTCAACAGTGTCAGCTATGATCCCATCTTTCTAGCAGGAATGTTAAATGCTTTTGTTCGTGGTCTGCAGAAGTGGTGGTGTTATGGTGAAGATGACCTCTTCACTATTGCTCCTTCTTTTGCTTTTTTCAAGGGTTGTGACATTACATGCTACACACATAGCATCCACAGCTTCCTACACCAACTTAATAATGAAACTCTGCAGAAATTAATCAAGTGCACTTAGATGTGCTTCACTTCATTCTTCCATCATGGAAATAAATATAGTCAAAATCTGCAGAACAGCATCTGTGATGTTTAAGCGAGCGTGGCGCGAGTGCAACTAGCCCTCAGCTTCTACATATGGTCAGCAAAATTAATTATCCTGATGAATGCTGTCTGCTCTTCCTGGCAGGAAACGTGTGTGAATTCTAGCACTCTTCCACTAGTGGACAGCTGAATGGCAGTGCCCTGCTCCCTAATTCACATATGCAGTGGCCAAAGGGTTAAGGAAATAAATGACAAACATGCAGAATCTAGGAGGGAAATATGGAAACAGGGACATACGCTAAAAATTTGGGCAATTTATCCCAAGTTTTCCCCTTGCTGTTCTGGTGTGATTACTCATTATTTATTATTTTCTAAAATGCCTTTTTAAGAAGCAAATCATGCAATAGATCATTTTTTGGTGTTTGCTATTATTGGTACTCTAATCAAGCAACATGCAATTACATTCTCTTCCACTAGAGGATAGTCCAATTTCACAACTTTGTATGTTTTTATTTAATCCCGGCAAGAATATCATCATTGTATTCACCCCAACAGGCCCAGAGTAAGTATGTTAAGTAAATTAAGATCTTCAGTACATTTTATGAAATAGTCTTTCTGTGATATATTATCTGCCGTGGCTCAAAAAGGTTGGGAAACACTGGTGTAAAGTTCCCACTAGCACGAAAGAGTGGGTTTTCATCTCTGTGCCGTGGCAAAAGTTTGTCATTTATTTCCCTTTGGCTACTGCATATGTGAATGAGAGAGCAGGGCACATAGAGGGAGAGTGCTAGAATTCATGCGTTTCCTGCCAAAAAGAAAGAGCAGGCGGCATTTATTAAAATAATAAATCTTGCTGGCCATATGCAGAAGTTAAGGGCCAGTTGCACTCGCTCCCTGCTCGCTTAAGCATCACAGATGCCGTTCTGTGAGAATGTGAGAATGTCCCAGCTCACTAACCACAAGAAAGTTTTATTTTATATTTCGTACCTGCTCGGACCTGCCGAATGGTGGGTGGAGAGCTTAAAGACACATTCATGTCTTATCTATATCCACATGTTTGAGACTGGGATGTTTTTCGAAGCTGATAGATGTGTGCAAAGGGAATTTCGGTATCGTGGAAAAAGATGAACAATCATTCATTCATTCATTTATTATCTTCTGCTTTATCCTATATTAGGGTTGCGGGGGGGTTCCCCATGCCCATCCAGGGGAGAACGTTTCAGGTGCTGGGCAGATACACCCAGGACAGGGCGCCAATCTATCGCTGGGCACACACTCACACACACACACACACACTCTACATGGGGCAATTTGGAGAACTCAATTGACTTGATCCATGTTTTTGGACTGTGGAAGGAAACCGGAGAACCCGGAGGAAACCCACGCGGACACGGGGAGAACATGGAAACTCCACCCAGATGGGAATTCGAACCGGGAATCCCTAGCGCTGAGAGGCGAACGTGCTAACCACTAAGCCACCCGATGAACAATCAAAACCAGAAAATGTTATTTTTTTATCCACATTTGTCCACAGTCTTCTCATAAATAATATTCAAATTCCAGATTCCAACACATACTTACTTTACATTTGTAGCACTTGCATTATTTTATATGTTCCGGTCTCATCAGTTGTATCATCAGTTTTATAAAATTTAAAATTTCATTAATTTGTTTATTTTTGCAAACTTTTGTTTTTCAGAATAAAAAATGATTAAGAAGACAAGGCTGAGACATAGGACAGTTCACAACATGCCTTCTAGTCCTTCTATTCTCCTGAACAGCTGCAATAATCTAGAGAAGGCATATGATTAATCTTAAAATCATTTGTAGTGTGAAGAATTCAATGCTAACTTGGACTAACTTTCATTTCTGTTATCTTATAAAAGCAAATTTGCAAAGTGTGTTTGCTTGTTAATATCGCACATAAGATTGTAGCTCATTATATAAGGTGATGTATAATATAATTAATTGATCACCTTCTAAAACTGGGCAAAGGCCAAAACATATGAGAACACTTTTTTTATTTTATAATTTTCCCAATCTGGCTTAGTGGTTAGCATGTTCGCCTCTTAGCACTAGGGATTCCAGGTTCGAATCTGGGTGGAATTTCCATGTTCTCCCCGTGTCTGCGTGGGTTTCCTCCGGGTTCTCAGGTTTCCTCCCACAGTCCAAAAACATGGATCAAGTCAATTGAATTCTCAAAAAATTGCCCCATATAGAGTGTGTCTGTGTGAGTGAGTGTGTGCCCAGCGATGGATTGGCGCCCTGTCCTGGGTCTATCTGCCCAGCGCCTGAGATGTTCTCCCCTGGATGGGCATGGGGAACCCCACCGCGACCCTAATAGAGGATAAAGCGGGAGATAATGAATGAATGAATGAATTTCCCCAACCTTTTAAGAAATTATCTGAGAAGGATGGTAAATTCAGAATCCCGTATTAGTGCACATGACAAGAACCATGCATGGTACATAATCCCAAAAAATCTGTTTCCCAGGTAGTGTAAGTCGAACAATGATTTGTAGGGACATTGATATACTGTAAAGGGGCTTGGTTTTGTAAACATAACACATGATACAGGAAATATATCCTAATGATTAAAAAAATAAAATATTTGGTGTCTGAGGTTGAAATGGTTTCAAACCAACAACCAATAGTTTAATTAGATCGATAAAAGCTGTGGTACAGCTTCAAATGTTTTGATGACATGCTTTTTGACATTATTAAAATACTTAAGATGAATTAATATGATTGGGTCTCACAACTGAACAAATGAAACTGCACTAATTTTGAGCCTGGTCCCACTTCATGTATTAATGGGTTAATTTAATTATTTAAAACTTGAGTGTTTACTTGTTAACTCAATAGCTGCTAATGTAAAACTTTACGCTACTGTAACCAGCTTTTTGTGATCCCTGGGTAGTATTACGGTGCAATTATAAAATAGCAAACACATATACACACTCATGGAGCACTTTGAGTACTTTAACTGGATGGGACTTTCCTTAACTCTCAAAAGAACCTCAACCTTTAATGCATTGTGTATTTGGAGCTTTTTTGCTCACCACAAAAAAAGACATTTGACTTTTGGCTTAGTTTTGTCTTTGTCGAACCATTATGAATAAATTGTGTGTAAGAATCTCAGAAGGTAAACAGTTTCATAGAAAATGAGAATAAAAACATTTTCTTTATTTTCTTCACATTTAATGAATATGTCTTTTGCTGCAAATTCTGGGGTGGTCTGTATACTAACATTTCAAAATTCATGCTCTTTTACCAATAAACTATCAAACCACATTAAATGTTGACTGATTTGATAAACAGAAACATCCTCAAATTGTCAAACTATTAAAAGCAGTTGAACTCAATTTAATTTACCTTTATTACTTTGATAGGCAAATGTGCTAACCACTAAGTCTGGGTAGCCTGGGTGTGGTTTCCATATTGTCCCGGCTGTTCTCCTGGGTTTTCCAGTTTCCTCCCACAGTCTAAAACATGAATTATAGGTGAATTGGCCACTTTAAATTGCCCCTATATAGTGGGTGTGGTTTTTTTTGAATAAGTGCCTAGTGATGAATTAGCGCTATATATGTATATATATGTATATATAGAGGGTTCCAGTCCCATCCTATACTGTATATATATATATATATATATATATATATATATATATATATATATATATATATATCAGTGGATGATGGATGAGGGGTTCAAATCCCATGTCCACTGAAGTTACCAATGTGGGTTCTTGAGCAAGACCCTTAACCCTCATTGCTCCAGGGGTGTTGTGAGGTGTGTTGTTATTAACCCTGTGTTCACCTTGTAAGTCGCTTTGGACTCACCTTGTAAGTCGCTATATACAGTCATATGCAAAAGTTTGGGCACCCCTGTTAATCTTAATCATTTTTAGTTTTAAATATTTGGGTGTTTACAACAGCCATTTCAGTTTGATATATCTAATAGCTGATGGACACAGTAATATTTCAGGATTGACATGAGGTTTATTGTACTAACAGAAAATGTGCAATATGCATTAAACCAAAATTTGACAGGTGCAAAAGTATGGGCACCTCAAAAGAAAAGTGACATTAATATTTAGTTGATCCTCCTTTTGCAAAAATAACAGCCTCTAGTTGCTTCCTGTAGCTTTTAATCAGTTCCTGAATCCTGGATGAAGGTATTTTTTGACCATCCCTCTTTACAAAACAATTCGTCACCGAGCATGGACAGCCCGCTTTAAATCATCCCACAGATGTTCAATGATATGGGATGGCCATTCCAGAACATTGTAACTGTTCCACTGCATGAATGCCTGAGTAGATTTGGAGCAGTGTTTTGGATCATTGACTTACTGAAATATCCATCCCTGTAGTAACTTCAACTACGTCACTGATTCTTGAACATTATTCTCAAGAATCTGCTGATACTGAGTGGAATCCATGCAACCCACAACTTTTACAAGATTCCCGGTGCCGGCATTGGCCACACAGCCCCAAAGCATGATGGAACCTTCACCAAATTTTACAGTGGGTAGCAAGTGTTTTTTTTGGAATGCTGTGTTTTTTTGACGTCATGCATAATGCCTTTTTGTATGACCAAACAACTCAATCTTTGTTTCATCAGTCCACAAAAGAAGCTGGCTTGTCCAAATGTGCTTTTGCAGACGACTCTGTTTGTGGCGTGCTTGCAGAAACGGCTTCTTTCGCATCACTCTCCCATACAGCTTCTCCTTGTGCAAAGTGTGCTGTATTGTTGACCGATGCACAGTGACATCATCTGCAGCAAGATGATGCTGCAGCTCTTTGGAGGTGGTTTGTGGATTGTCCTTGACTGTTCTCACCATTCTTCTCCTCTGCCTTTCTAATATTTTTCTTGGCCTGCTACTTCTGGGCTTAACAAGAACTTTCCCTGTGGTCTTCCATTTCCTTACCATGTTCTTCACAGTGGAAACTGACATGTTAAATCTCTTAGACAACTTTTTGTATCCTTCCCCTGAACAACTATGTTAAACAATCTTTGTTTTCAGATCATTTAAGAGTTGTTTTGAGAAGCCCATGATTCCAACAACTTGCAATTAGCCAACTTAAATACCTTTACTCATGATTGGATACACCTGGCTATAGAGCTCAATGAGGTTACCAAACCAATTTTGTGCTTCAGTAAGTCAGTAAAAAATAGTTAGGAGTATTCAAATCAATAAAATGATAAGGGTACCCATACTTTTGCACCTGTCAAATTTTGGTTTATTGCATATTGCACATTTTCTGTTAGTACAATAAACCTCATTTCAATCCTGAATGATTACTGTGTCCATCAGTTATTAAATATATCAAACTGAAATGGCTGTTGCAAACACTCAAATATTTAGAACTAAAAATGATTAAGATTAATAGGGGTGCTCAAACTTTTGCATATGACTGTATATATGGGTGGCACGGTGGCTTAGTGGTTAGCATGTTTACCTCTCAGCGTTAGGGATTCCCGGTTCAACTCCCAATCTGGGTGGAGTTTCCATGTTCTCCCCGTGTTTCCTCCGGGTTCTCCGGTTTCCAACCGCAGTCCAAAAACATGGATTAAGGTCAATTAAATTCTTCAAATTGCCCCATATAGAGTGTGTTTGTGTATGCGTCTGTCTGACTGAGTGTATGCCCAGCGATAGATGGATGGATAGTATGATGGATGATGGTTGGATAGATGAAAAGGTAATTTGTTTATCATAAATCATTAATAGTCTGTCACCTTATATATACTTAACATTCATATATACTTAGCAGGACTCAGTTGTGCTGTTAAAAAACATTTAATTACAAATACCTTCTTTGTAAATTATCTTTTTGTCCTAATGGAAGCCTGTCATGGTCAGGTTTGAAATAGGGTGGCAATTCTTCAGTGCTGGGTGGGCCACCGAAAAATATTCAATTGTTCAGAATTATGATTTTGATCGTTCAGAATTCTATTTTAGCTTTAAAAATTCATTTATCAAGTAAAGATCCTATTGTGGAATAGGTTTTCATTTCCACTTGCTTTAATAACAGACCCTGACTCCATCGGCCACCAGAGGGAGGCAGAGAACCAGTAACTATTAAATGGGGCCTGCCAATAGAATACTGTATATGTTGTTTTCATCACCAAAGTAGAGGATTTTTAAAGAAGTACTATTAATAAATAAAGTTATGTATTTCCCCTCAGGGATCATATTCACTTTAAATAATAAAATGTATTCCGTCAATTTAAATACATTAAAGAAGTTTTAACTTTGTGACTTATTTAAAAGCAATTAACATTATGGAAGACACAATGCGTGGGCGGCACGGTGGCTTAGTGGTTAGCACATTCGCCTCTCAGCGCTAGGGATTCCCGGTTCGGATCCCCATCTGGGTGGAGTTTCCATGTTCTCCCCGTGTCTGCGTGGGTTTCCTCCGGGTTCTCCGGTTTCCTCCCACAGTCTAAAAACATGGATCAAGTTAATTGAATTCTCGAAATTGCCCCATATAGAGTGTGTGTGTGTGAGTGAGTTTGTGCCCAGCGATGGATTGGCGCCCTGTCCTGGGTGTATCTGCCCAGCGCCCGAGACGTTCTCCCCTGGATGGGCATGGGGAACCCCACCGCGACCCTAATAGAGGATAAGCGGGAAATAATGAATTAATGAAGACACAATGCACTTGCTTTTGTTTCCTTTCTGCCCTTACTAGATTAGACTGATTACTTGAGTTTGCAATGCGAGTATTTATTAATGCGCAATACTTTATTAATGCCCAAAAAACACACCTTGCACTTTAGATCTTTGATGATCACCAGATTTGTATTGTATAATACAGTATGTTGTTTAAAATTCAAGCTTAATGGAATTTTCTATAAGAATTTTTATTATTATTATTAGCACCCCTATATAAGCTTAATGTTTGTCTGTGTGTCTGGTAAAAAGTTTGCAAATGCTATTTTACCTACTTCCCGTTATCTGATTAAGCTGAAACTTTGCTTTTGATGACAAAAGCGTTAATGACAACACATGAATCAATTAAAAAATGACCAATTAATTAACTAATTACTCATAATTCATTTTATTTTCTTTGTAGAAATTGCCCATTTTCTACTAATTTTATACTTCACAAGCAGAATTCATTAAGGATAAAGTAATTTAACACAATATAGATGTTTTTTTTAATTTTTTTTTATTTTTGCTTGTATTTATTAAAATACTAATTGATACCAGGGCATGGTGGCTTGGTGGTTAGCACTTTCGCCTCTCAGCAAGTAATGGAAGATATGGTGATACCCTAAAGATACTTTAGTTTCTTGTTTAGTAATGTTTTAATGTAAAACTCTGTATGATTACAGTGTATTAAATTTACTTTTGTTGTTTTTCGAAAAATGCTTGCTTTTGGTTTTGGTCTCATACATGTGCTTCCGACTGATCCAAGACATTTGCACCTCTCATCTTTTCCTGTTGTGTTTGTTTTAAGTACCAAACCTTCCTATTGTCATTTCTTATTCCCATCTTGTAGTTCTCAGCTCACCATGCTGTGCTTTGTTTTTTTAAAAGACAAAATGCCAACCACAGTCGTTGATTTTGGGGGAGTGTGCTTTTAACCTCTGAGAAGTTTCACTGTATCAAAAGGTTTGTCACTTGAGGAGGGGCTGCATTACAATGCCAGCTCACCTATTTCCCTTAAGATGTGAATACCCATACAACCCCCTGTGACCTTTGGAGTCACTTTTAGCACAGTCACATCTTCCTCCACAACCTCCAAAAGTTTACTTGTTATGAAAGAGTGATGTTAATGACTTTAAAAAATGCTCTGTATAACTATGTATAACTATGTATAACAATGCATTTATATTTTTTTCCCTTTTCCATCATAATTGGTCATAGTAAACAAATCATGGTAATAAGATATTTGGTAAACAAATAGTGAAATGGTTATTAAGGCCAATAAATGTTTGTTTGAGAGCTATCGTCACAATTTTTTGGAACCAGCTGGCACACTAACCCCACATTCCAAATGCAAATGCTGCCTCAGCATATTTTTCTAAACCGTAACTGTACATGCTATAATATTTGTTCTGCCTTTGATAAACTGAATGTGAAAATATACATTTTATGAAAAAAAATTCTATTACCAGAGTATTTAACAGTATATAAACCCTTTTCTCTTATTCTGTTTCTAGCAATAATGGACATGATGAACATGTGAAAAGAAGGACATACATACATTGCCTTCTTTCCACAATGCAAAAAGTCAGGAGGTCTGGGAGGAGGCTGCTGCCACGGCTGCTACCTTTTTTGTGTTCTCATAAAGAGCGTTGTAAAACAAGTGTCCTTAATTGGTGCTCTATAAAATTAGCATATGCAAACAGACTTGATTTCCCCCTCATTCCCCTGCCATTGTTTGCATGCTGACCTTATTCACAACCATTTGCTTCCCATTTTTTGTTCTGTAGTTTCATTAAAAAAGGAAACAGAAAGAGGAAAGTCGAATGATTGCAGCATTTACTTTCAACCCCACCTTCACATTAGTCATGCATCGTACTGAGCTATTTTTAAACTCTCTCTTTTACAGAACTGTGACCCTGTTGACCTCCACTAACAGGTAATCATTGACACTAGGCAGAGTTTTAAAATAAAACACATGAACACTACCACTTGCAAATTGATGTATATAAAATTATATATTATATATTTTTATAGATGTGTTTTATTAAAATCTTAATGATTTTCATATGTTTATTGTTGTTTCATTTGTTTGCAAAGGTTTGATTATATATATATATATATATATATATATATATATATATATATATATATATATATATATATATATATATATATATATATATATATACCCCCCCCCCCCCCCCCCCCCCCCCCCCCCCCCCCCCCCCCCCCCCCCCCCCCCCCCCCCCCCCCCCCCCCCCCCCCCCCCCCCCCCCCCCCCCCCCCCCAAAAATCAAACCTTTGCGAACAAATGAAACAACTAAAATCATATGAAAATCATTGAGATTTTAATTAAACACATCTATAAAAATGACAAAAGACTTAAGATGAGACTGTATAACAGCAGATTTCAATAATAATTTTCCCCAAAACAGCAAAACGACATCAAGTTAATTATATGACATATTTAAGAAATAATTCTTAAACATCTGAGAAGATTGTAAGGGCATTTCCAGACAAACTGATCCTTTACCGTTCCACAGGAGAATCCTTACAGATGCCAATTCTCCCAGGAACAAATTTTAACGCCATTATAGTATTAGGTCAGTTTCTTTCATAGAGATAATTACTCAAAATCATTTTTATGTTTAAGTTAATAAAAGCACAACAACTTGTCTATGCAACCACTGTTTAAATAAAATGGTCGCTAGTTGCAAAATCCTTTTCTCAAAAAGAAAAAAACTTTCAAATGAACAAACAACAGATGTTAGGCGGACCAAGTTGGAGATAGATTACAATCATAGATGCCCTGTTTCTGATTGCTGATTCTATTTGTAAGATGTAATGGTAATAATGACTGGCAGTCAATCAACCTGTGAAACTGGTAGTCACTAATACATCTTCTCTTTATACTAGAATATTTTTCAACCAAAAGGTGTGGCCATCTGTCCAGCAGCTCAGGCTTTAACAATACTGGGTCATGCAGGAGAACAATGATTCTCAAAGCAAATTGTTAAGATGGCCAAGTCAAAGTCCAACCCCATTCTGATATTTTGGCAGGCTCTTAAGAGAGCTGTACATAAATTATTCCCACTAAACAATGATGATACAAAGTTACTTCTTTCAAAAAGAGACTAAGTTTTCTTTATTCAGTCTCAAATTCCAAAGACATTTAACTCAAACAAACTGAAAATACTGAAAAATATGTATGAATATATTAGTCTGTGTTTCTATCCTGCAGGTGACTACAGACATGTTTAACCCCAGCATGAAATAGAATAGTTTCTTGTGACAGACCAGCCTACCTTAATATTGTGTTCATGGGAAAAAAGTCACAATCACCATTTTTAATGGAATAAAAATCTAAAATTGTTTATATTGTTTAAAAGAATCAGTTTACTGAATCAAAAGCCTTATCATTAAAAAATAGTGAATAATGTTGTAGATCTGTAATATAACACAGGTCTGTATTTTCAACCTCTTGCCCTTTAAGTTATTCTTATTCTTATATTGGTTTTATAACATGCTTGCTGTCCGCTCAGTCCGCTTGTCTCTCTCTCTCTCTCTCTCTCTCTCTCTCTCTCTCTCTCTCTCTCTCTCTCTCTCTCTTTCTCTCCCTCCAGATGGACAATGCATTAAAGGCTTCTGTTTCCCTGCCTGCTTCATTTACGATCCCCTATAAACTTGTTTTCATATTTAATTCTTCCAGCAGCTGAACAGGCTGTGGATAGGTTGAACCAGAGTGATGAATTACCAAAAGGTTATTGAACATTATAAAAATCAAAGGGGGCTATACACTATATGAAAACAAATAGGGGCATAGGGCAAAGGACATTCAGAGTCTCCACTCTGGAATCTTTTTTTCGGCCCCCAAAAATGTCGCTTTCATGTGCACAGTTCAGCTAAAATGTTTTTACTATTTATTATGTGGCCAGCCCCTACAAGTAATACTTAAACCTAATACATTAAAGACTTTAGCTGCTTTAGAATTCAGAAAAGTTCCTTATTATTCTGCGTTTGGATACTGAAGATTCAGAAATGTAAATACCTCATTGTCTTTGTTTAAAGAACCTATTCAAATAATTAAAGAACTGACGTGTTTTGTGCTATAACATCTTTCCCTTTTGTAGAAGTGATGCCTGTGTTATTTATGCACAAAGCTGATGATCTCAGGCGCTTGGACATGACAGTTTGGCTGGAAAACTTTACAGAATATGCCAAAGCAGTTTGTATTGGATTAAGTTTAAGCTTTTGTACAGACCAATTATGTTACATTGCTCATCCAGCTATGTCTTTATTAACTATATTTGTGTGGACAGAATCAGGTTAGACTTGGGAAATGCTTATACCTAACTGTTCCTGAATTTTGGAGTCATATAAGTGTTAAACATCATTGGATGTTAAGAACAAATTTTGCCAATTACAATAGGCATAGCTTAAACACTCAAATGGAAAAGAGTTTTATAAGGACTAAGAAAATCTCATACTTGGAATGAGAGCCAATCATGTCTGTAGATGTAGGTTGTTAAATTATTGTCAGGATACAATTCAGTTTTGTTTTCATAATGAAGTGCTAATAGTCTAAAAACCAGCCTTAATGTGATTTTTTTTTAATTTGGAGCTGTTTGTATAACCTCATGGCAATACTCATTACCCTCTAACACCCATGCTTTTTTTGTGAAGTGTGTTTTCCATTGTCCTTGTCACACTTTCGAACAGTTTGCTTCTGAAAAGTAGAGCGTCTATTGTTTTGGGGCTCTGTTCGACTCTCACGTTCGCCTTCCCTATCCAGTATAATCTTCCCCTCCATCTCTTAGACACGAGTCCCATCCCCGGGCTTTGTTTCATCCTTTTAGCTCGGCTTGTGCTCTCTTGCCGTGACAACCAACACATAAACTGAGTCTGGGGCCCATCTGTGACTGGCCCTGTGCCATGTGTCCATTCTGTGCGCTCTGACAGTGACACTGCACTGTGCGTTTGTGGGCCCGTGGAGTGAGTAAAGGGTTATAAAGGCGAGAGTGGTTACAAAGGAAACCTCACGTCCCGCTATTGTTTTCTGGATGGAGCCGGAGTGTTCTGTCACTCACTCACTTGTTGACCTAAAGGTCAAACAGGACAAAGCAGCCAGCCATGGTGGCCATTGAACCACTGTCTCGTTTTCTAATGATTAACGACAGAGCGGTGTGTGTATGTTGTGTGTGTGTGTGTGTGTGTGTGTACTTTTTAAGGCTTGTTAAACTTGTTAATAATGTACAATGTATTAAAATCATATTGAATTTTTTTATGTTTCTTTATAAAACTTTATAAAACTATTCAAAAAGTATTTGATACTATTATATATAACATATATAATATATATTATATATTATATATATATAATAGCTACTATAATTTGTTACAATATACTGTAAGAATGTAACCTAGCAGTGCAGCCCCAAAGTAATATATATATATATATATATATATATATATATATATATATATAGTTGCATGTTGGTGACAAATTTGCTACATACATCACAGCACAGGCCTTTTTTAAAATGAACTCATTTAGGATAATTAAATTACAGTATATAAAGTTTAAAAACTCTTTTGTTGCACTCCAAGAAATATTAAAATTATGGTAATAAAAAATGATTACTTTTTTAGTAATTTTACTAAAGCTTCACTTTACCATTGTGCTCTAATCGGGCACAGAGTTTGGAAATTGCTTTTTAAATTTAATTTTATTTATTTGCATTTCTAAGACTTCTTCTTTCTTTTAGAAACATTAAATTATTCCTGTAATATCACTATAAATTTATTCGAATAATATGACATTCCCCCCTTAAGTACTACTGCAGCTGTATGATTAAAAAAAATCTGAATTTTTGTCAATGTATACTATTTAATTATTTGGTTGGTAAAATATGCAGGGTTTAATATTAATAATAAATTTTTACATACCTGCAAAAAAAAAAGATTTCACATTTCCATTCTATTACTATTTCAATAAGCTTCATAGCACAATATATAAACTATTTATATAGTATATAACTTGACTTTAGGTAGGATTTTCAAATGATGCAGCTAGTAAAAAAAAATTCATAATAACACTTAAGAACATACAACATGCAGTATATAGAATTTCTTCACTGTTATCTGAAGTAAAATCAATAAAAGAAAAGAAATAAGTGTCTTTAGCTGTTAAAAATACTCAAAAACTGCAACAATTAATTTGATTTAAATATTTGTATGTATTTTTTATTGAGTTGAAATAAGTCATAAAGTTTACAGTTTCATTTCATTGACACACTTAAAATGGCCCATTGTGGGATTAGATAAAGACAGTACAAATAAAGGACAAAAGAGGATCAAATAAATTTGGGCAAGCAATTTGAATGTACATGTTCTAGAATTCAAATGCACAGATCATCTCTTAGCCTTCCTATTTGTGTACACACATACATGCACACCCACTCCCCCACCCACACAATGAAAGAGTAATGACAGAGTGACAGCAGTGGTACAAACACACAGATGGTCACAGATACAAACAGAAGCACATTTTGCACACTTTGTAAATCTCAGGATGGTTAACACAGAAAGAGAAAAAGTAATAGATAAAGAGAGGGGTGCTGCTCTAGCACCAGTTCTCCAATATGGACACAACATTTATAATTAACATTTTATTATTGCTAGACATTTAGTTTCACTATTGTTTTCAGAAACAACTGTGTATGTATAAAATAAGCTTGGCTTATATTTTGTTATATATAGTTTTATTAATGAATGCATAAACATACAAAGTATGTATGTATGTGTGTATGTCAGAATATTTGTAATTGCTTTACAAATATTGCTTTTACAAAAAATTGATAAAAACTTTAACACAAATGTAAAAAAAAATTGAGTTTTATTAGTAAAATGGTAATCTGTGTGTCAATTAACTCAGTATTTGGCATCACCATGCTTCCTTACTATGTTTTATATGCACTTACACTCAGTATGTCTGTAAAAAGTCTATTTACAGTATTAATTAAGCACTTATTAAACGTTACCAAAACTCAAAGCTAAAAATATATTCAACTACAGATCATGGTTTTAACATCTAAAAGAATCATACTTATAATGATACAAGTCAAATAAAACATGCCCCCTCCACTCTCCACTTTGTCTATTTGTGAAGTGATTTATGATGCCGCACACTAGTGAATGAAGGGTTTACGATGGACAGCCTGCTGGCACACTTTTCATCTCATACCCCTTTCTCTCACCCTCTCCCTCTGTCGGTCTGTTTAGAGAAAGTGATGGGTCTTGTTAGTGACGGTTATAAAGCACTCGAGGCAATGCTTGTCCTGTTGTACTTTAAATGGTGCCATTAGGTTAGCTAGGCTCAGGTTAATAAATCACAGGCCATTTTTCTATGGTTCATAAAAGATTGCGCGTGCACACAAACACACACATACACTCAAACCCACACCCACACCCACATCTCTGTGGGTGCAAGAGAGACATCAAGTAGGCGAAGAAGAAAGAGCGAAAAAGAAGGTTTTATCGAAGCAGGCTGTAATCTGTAACAATATAGAGCCGGAGCCATCTTAATTTTAGTAGAGGCTCATGCAAATTGATTAATTTACCTTTATTAGTCCCACAATGGGGAAATTTAAAAAGTGAGATGATGCATTGGGAAATGTGTCTGGACAAATTTTAATACATTTTTTTTTTTTTACCGATTTTTAAAAATTAAATTAGGTTTACAAACCTTCGCAATATTTATTTACTTTTATTCATTTATTTTATTAATCTAAAGGATACATCCACACAAATGTGTTTTGCCTACCATACTTAGTAATACAACTTTTCGAGGCCCTAAAAAAAAAAAAGAACAATTTTTAGTTTGGGGCGGCACGGTGGATTATTGGTTGGCACGTTCGCCTCTCTGTGCTTGTTTGAATCCCAATCTGTGTGGGGTTTTCATGTTTTTCCTGCGTCTGCGTGGGTTTCCTTCAGGTTCTCATAATAACAGCTACAGTGGGTTGCAAAAGTATTCATACCCCTTGAACTTTGCCATATTTTGTCACATTACAACCACAAACATAAATATATTTCACTGGAATTTAATGTGAAAGACCAACACAAAGTGGTATACAATTGTGAAGTGGAATGAAAGTTATACATGAATCAACAATTTTTTTACAAATAAAAAACTGAAAAGTGCGATGTGCAAAATTATTCAGCCCCCTTTTCCCTGAGTGCAACC
>JAFMOD010000959.1:467467-483517 GCA_019802435.1 Corydoras maculifer
CAGGAGGGCTGAATAATTTTGCACATCGCACTTTTCAGTTTTTTATTTGTAAAAAAATTGTTGATTCATGTATAACTTTCATTCCACTTCACAATTGTATACCACTTTGTGTTGGTCTTTCACATTAAATTCCAGTGAAATATATTTATGTTTGTGGTTGTAATGTGACAAAATATGGAAAAGTTCAAGGGGTATGAATACTTTTGCAACCCACTGTAAACCCTCAATCCATTATGACCTGACCTTCCAAATTAAGGGCTCCAACCAATTTTACCTATAACCTATATTAAACTCTCTGGTCAGGTCACTAAAACTCTCCATTCCTGCAGATTCTCTCTGTATATCATCTGGAAGATCAGACCTTTCTTGACTGAGCATGCTACTCAGCTGTTATTTCAAGCTCTCTAAATCTATCTTGATTATTGTAATGCATTGCTTGCCGGTCTCCCAGTTTGCCCAATCAGAGCACTACAACTGATTCAAATCTCTGCAGCCCGACTTGTGTTCAACCAGCCCAAGTGAACTCATGATACTCCACTACTCCTCTCTCTAATTGGCTCCATGTAGCTGCTGCATTCAGTACAAGACACTGACTCTGATCTACAGGACAATCTCTAGATCTGTCTCCTCTTACCTTCAATCTATATTTCCAAAATACACTCATTCACCTTGCTTTAGTGATGAATGTTGCCTAGTGATTCAAGCTCACCATGGTGCTAATTTTCACTCTGTATCATTCACCACTGCAAAATGGTGGAACCATCTTCCCAACTTTGTCCGTAAGGTGGGGCTGAGCCTCATTTAGTAAAGCCACTCTGAATAATGAGGCTTCCGCTCCTGATGATGCTTCTGTTTTCTGTAAAATCTGAAACTAACTTAAAAAGAAGGCAGACTTGGGAAGTTTGATGTGGAAGAACTTGACTGGCCTGCAAAGATCAATGACCTCAACCCCTAACTAGAACTAACCAGAATCAAGATAGTGATCCAAGCACTTTTAAATGAATAGACAGATTGTTACACTTGGTTTGCTTTCTCTCCCATTTTGTTTCTCACTTTCGTACCTTTCCCTATCATCACATTCCGTTCTCCATAATTAGCACACTCCCATTCTTCTCCTCTCTTATTCAGTTTACCTGTGTTGTCAGTCTCCTCCCTTTTTCTTTTCCTTTTCTTTATAAAAGGTTCTGGTTCTGGGTTCCTTACTACTCTTTTGTGAAGGATCTTTGGTTAATGTGATTTGGTATTCCCAGCCACATTACCTTGTGTTTCCCTGTCGTTCTTCCACAGGTGCTCAGAGCCACATTCTTGGAAAGTGCTCTGGTGGACTCTTCTTGTTCCATCCAGGAGGTCATGCTTCATTCCTTGCAGACTTAAGCAGGAGGATCCTGTTTCCACACTGCTGGAGGGGACCTCAATCCAGTTTTTCAACCGGACAGGTTCTTGCTTATCTTGACCTTAGTAAACAGTCATTGTGGAGGTGGACGCGTCCAGGTATTGTTACAGAGCTGGTTGGGTTCTTCTGGCACCAGACTAATTACATTCTTCTCACGCAAATTTAGGACAGGAGAACAACAGAGTGGATGCCTACTCACTCGTCTGCATGGTCTCTCGGATTCCAATCCTGATCAAGGGTGTCCGATCATCCCTGCGCACTGCTTCTTCTGATTAAGTGGGAATTGGATGAGCTCATTAAGAAGGCTTTAAGTAATGGCTCAATACCATTTGACTGTTCACCTGGATCCACGTATGTTCCGCTGCCCAGTTAGTTTAAGGTAATCAACTGGTAGAAATGCATGGCTTGCAAGGTTCCTTGCACCCTTCCTGCGGGGACATTAATGCCCAGTCCCTGTGAGAGCCTGGGCCCATGTGGCTATCGACTTCATCACCGGTTTACCCCCTCTAATAGCTTTAATACCATATGCACAGTTATCGATCACCTCTTTCCTCCCAAGGGGTTACCCTCGGCTTTCTCTACTTCAGAGCTTTTGTTCCAGTGGGTGTTTACTACCTTTGGGAACCCGGAGGTGATTTTGTCCCATCAGAGCCCGCAGTTTACTTCTGCGGTTTGGTGGGGTATCATGGAAAAGCTGGGTACAGCAGTGAGTTTTACTTCAGGTTTTCACTCTCAAATTAATGGGTCCTGTGAACGCTCACATTAGGAGCTGGCAAAGTTCCTACATATATACACACATTGAAATCCCTTGGACTGGCCACGCCTTGGGCGAAGATCGGCCAGAGTTCTCTTTACCATTCAGTATTACTCGCTTCCAATCCTTTTTTTGGATACCTGGGTGTGAGTCCAACAGAGAGATTTCCAATGACCTCAAGCCAAACATTTATAAAGGTAAGCTCCAGTACTTAGTTGATTGGGAGGGGTTAGGTCCTGAGGAGTGTAGTTGGGTTCTGGCGGAGGATGCTCTGGACAGCATTGTTACCCAGGAGCTTCACCGTAGTCAGACTGACAGACCCGTCCCCTGTCCCATAGGAAGGCTCCGTCGCCAGGGCAAACCTGCTGGCCTCGATCCGACGTCTCCACCCATCCCAAGCCCTATTTCAGCAGGGGGTGATGTTACTCTTGGTTTGTTTTCTCTCCCATTTCGTTCCTCACTTTCCTACCTTTCCCTATCTTTACATTACCTTCTCCCTAATTAGCACACTCGCATTCTTCCTCTTATTTAGTGCACCTATGTTGTCTGTCTCCGCCCGTTTTCCTTTCCTTTATATGGTCCTTACTACTCTTTTGTGAAGGATCATTGGGTAATGCGATTTGTATTCCCGGCCACAGGTTACCTTGTGTTTCCCTGTCGTTCTTCCACAGGTGCTCTGAGTCACAAAGTGCTCTGGCGGACTCTCCTCGTTCCATTCAGAAGGTTGTGCTTCCTTCCTTGCAGAATAAAGCAGAGGGATTCTGTTCCCACACCACTGGAGGGGACCTCATCACGGTACCCGCTAAATTGTAACCATTTGTGGTAATACGGACTTTTGTATTTTTAGTTTTAGTTATTGCTACCTCTGTGGAATTTCTCAATAAAATTCTTTTTCTGCAAACCCAGGTCTGGTACTTCTCAGCAGCTCCCCGTCGTAACATAGATATTCTTCCAGACGGATTTAATATTTTATAAATAGCTATTTTGGCAGTAAATGTTATAGTTTAATAGTTATTTATGTTTGCCTGGCAACAGTCCTCACCCTTAGTAGTAGTTAGTGCCTGTCTTTACTCTGTATGTTTAAGAGGAGGCATCTCTTAATCTTATCTTTCTATGAAATGTAATTCCCCAGAGTTACTCATTACTCGCAGTGTTGAGCATCAAGTTCTTCCCTCTTTTGTCACTCTAAGCTTTTTTGAACATAAAGGAAAAAAAATTAATAAGGGAGAGCTGACATAATCAGTGCAATAAGGTGTGTTTGCAAAAATTTCTCTTTCTACATTACCTCATCCTTTCTTGCTAGTAAGACTTTATGTACATTTTCTGAAAAACTGAGATTTAAGCCCACATCCTTCATCCCTGCAGTAACACTGATATGGTTGTGGCATATGTAAGTGTGTTGTGTTAGTCACAAAATAATACCTGCTTTGTACCAGTCTTGGGGACTTGAACATTAGAGGACAGAGGAAAGAAGATTAACAAAGTATATAGAGTGATTGGTGATTTAACCTTACCATGGTGGAACCATCTTCCCAGCTTTGTCCGTAAGGTGGAGACACTTCTTCTTTAAGAAACCAACAACAAACATCTCTTTCACAAACACTTGCTATATATATAGGGCGGCACGGTGGCTTAGTGGTTAGCACGTTCGCCTCTCAGCACTAGGGATTCCCGGTTCGAATCACCATCTGGGTGGAGTTTCCATGTTCTTCCTGTGTCTGTGTGAGTTTCCTCTGGGTTCCCCGGTTTCCTTCCACAGTCCAAAAACATGGATCAAGTTCTCCAAATTGCCCCATATAGAGTGTGTATGCGTGCGTGTCTGTGTGAGTGAGTGTGTGCCCAGCGATGGGCACGGGGATGGGCATGGGGAACCCCCCCGCGACCCCAATATAGGAAAGCGGAAGATATTGAATGAATAATGAATGAATATATATATATATATATATATATATATATATATATATATATATATATATATATATGTGTGTGTATAGTTTCAACAGGTAAACTGAGGAAAGCCAGACTGACAAGACAAGGAAAAGTATGACTGCGTGTCAAAAGTGGGAATGATAATTTCTCTAAAGTCTAAGTCTTTCCAAGCTGACAGACAAATAGCATGTTCATTTTAAATGTATTCACAGTTATGACATCACAGTTGTCTTCTTTTTTATAGTATATAAGATTAAATATTTAAATATATATGATTAGAACGTTCAGGTTTAAAAGGCGATAGTGGTTAATTTGCAGCAAAATCAAATTTTTTTTTTTTATTATTTGAGAGCACATTTCAAGAAAAAATAGGCCACGTAAAAGTGCTGAAAAATCTCAATAATTTAATAATTCACCTAAAGGAACTCCAAAGCAAAAAAAAAATTTTTTAATTTAAGAATTATGTTCTCAAGAACTTGAATTTCCAGAACAGCGCTATAAAAATAAAATATATTATTATTATTATTATTATTATTATTATTATTATTATTATTATTACTATTATTATTATTATTATTATTGGGCGGCATGGAGGCTTAGTGGTTAGCACATTCATCTCTCAGCACTAGGGATTCCAGGTTCGAATCTCAATCTGGGTGGAGTTTCAATGTTCCCCCTGTGTCCGCGTGGGTTTCTTCCAGGTTCTCCGGTTTCCATCCACAGTTCAAAAACATGGATCAAGGTCAAGTGAATTACCCCATGTAGAGTGTGTTTGTGTGTGTGTGTCTGTGTGAGAGCAAGTGTGTGCCCAGCGATAGATTGGCGCCCTGTCCTGGGTGTATTTGCCCAGAGCCCAAAACTTTCTCCCCTGGATGGGCTTGTAGAACCCCCGTGACCCTAGTAGAGGATAAAGCAGAAGATAATGAATTGATGGATGGATGAATTGATTATTATTATTATTGTTATAAGAATTAATTATACCTTCAAAATGTCAGTTTTTACTGCCATTGGTAACCATTTATCTGTGGCAGGTGGAATCCAATGTCCATTTTCTTCAAAAACAAACTAAAATGTGAACTTGTGTTTTCATATATATTTATGTGGCATTGTCCATCATGATTGCAGTTTTTTTTAAGCAGCACCATCTAAAATCAGTACTTTCCACCCTGGCATTTATAAAGTGAATTTTTGTGAAAAAAATAATTTTACACTTTCTAAAATGTTTTATAATATTTTGAATTGTGAATAGTAATAGCCCCAAATACTCTCTTCGAACTAAGTGACTGTCACAGGTGCCTGGGGCACCTGTCCCTCATTAACGTACTCTTTGTCTCAGTTGGGTGATTGGTTTAATTTGTGCACGTGATCGGTTGTTTTTCTTACTTAGTTTCCATGTTCACTTATCCCGGTGCACGTCTTTGTATGGGTTTTATCCTGGTGTTAGTCCCGTTTGTGTTTCCCCCTTTTTGTTTGGTGTCCTTACACCATTTTTAATAATAAATCTTGTTTTGTTTTTATGCCCGGTGTTTGGAACTCTCCATCCGCGTTTGAGGACGGTACGACGCTGTGCATTTTCCCCGCACAGGTTTTACGCCGTGTTGGCGTTCACAGGTGCCTGAACGTTTACAGGCGCGAGCGGCGTATGCAGTTTCCCCGCGTAGCCGATTTCCTGGAGAAGACGAGCGGAGGCTAACAGTGACAATTCTCTTACAACATTTTGCACAAAGTAGTAAATAAACTATTCATTATTGCGTTTAAGGTTTTGGTGGTTGCTCTTTTTATCACTTTATTACAGCTTAAGGACCTCATCCACTGACTGCTACTTATCGCAATATTTGAGTTTGGCGCAGGCAACATATAAACTTAATTATGTCATTGAAAACACTTTTACTCATTCTTTTTTGTTTGTATAATTAAGGTTCAATATAATTAATAAATTACAACTTACTTTAATTCATTTGACTTATTGAATATAAAGAATATTTATTTGACAAAACATTGAATATGAAGTCTGTTTTGATTTCAAAAGAAAGTCCTACCCTGTGTTCTTATTCAGATTTAATAAAGTGCATTTTTATAGTCTAAGTATATATTTTTATATATTTTTTGGACACTTTAATAATATAAACCCTAGGACTATGCTAAATTTATTAACATTGAGCAGTAGAAATAATCTTATTTTAATAACAACCTTAAATATTAAATAATAATTAGTTAAGATACTAAATTATATAGAAGACTATGAAGTCATGAATAAAGATAAAAACTACTGTGTATGGCTAAAGCACACATTTTAATCTGGATTAAAAAAAGATATGGAGAATTAGTTGTAACTTTTTGTGGTTTAAGTCTATTCAGAAGTGATTATCTTTGTGTAAAATGTGAGCCTTTGAGTCCTGAACACTGCTATTTGCTCATGTTCTCTGCAAGGATTATATGAAGAAGATTCTCCTCTCTGATCTTGCTAAATAATCATGTTTAACAATGTGTGTGTTTGTGTGTGTATATGTGTGTTTGTGTGTGTGTGTGTGTGTGGGACAGCACACTGCTCACCTGAAAGCTTTGACTTTTTCGAAACCCCTTAGAGAATCCATCCAGGCAGCGACACTGAATGCATAACGACACTAAAGTCCCTGAGAGGAAAGTTAAACATTTTAATACCAGGTTAAAGACAGAGGGATTATTTTAAACAAGGATAGAAAGTTGATACGCTTTCATGCATTGAAGTCAACCTAATCCCTCTATTTTTTTCCCTCGGGCTCACTGTGTGGCCTGTAGCTTGAGTACACACATGAATATGAATGATGCGCTCAATTCATCCTCATGAATTTATTGCACTCAATAAATTCAAAGTAGCAGTGCATACAAATGCACACGCGCATTGACTCACGCTTTTACTTTCTCTCTCACATGACATTACATTACCATTTATTGTGTATTACTGTTTACAAATTCACACACACACAAACTATATATTTAGAGTTGTTAATTCCTCCCAAATGTATGTCTTTTTTATGTATATGTTTTAATGTATCTTCAGGTACTGAGTCAATTCAAATTTGATATACAAATTTTAATACATGAATTCTTAAATTTACACACACACATAAACAAAATAAAGCCCGATTCTATTGTTTTAATTCATCCCATTAATTATCTTTAATCAAATAATTATTACCAGGTTGCTACAACATTGTACGAGGGTGAACTGGTTCTAACCAGATCGAGAATGGTAGTAAATATCAAAAATACACCATAAGTACATAAAGTGGAGTTGGATTTCAAACATTACACATCAATTATTAATGTTCTTTATATTTTTATATAAGAGATTTTAACCATCAATATGGACTACGAAATCACTTGGAAGGTATCAAAAATTCAATTTGTTTTATATTATGCATACCATGTATGTGCATCTGTAAATACCAATTTTTAATAAAATGTTTTTTAGTATACGTTTACTTCTTTCTTATAATCAAATTAAGTACACCTTATTTCTCTTCTACATTTAAGAGAATATTGTCCATCTGTTTCTGCACACACCATGTTAGTGTTCATAATTGTATTTTTTAATGGTCAAAACCCACACAGAACCACCACAGAGCAGGTATTATTTTGGTGGTGTATCATTCTCAGTGCTGCAGTGACATTGATGTGGTAGTGTATCAGTATGTGCTGTCTAAGAATCTATGTGAAGACACAGATGGAGTAACATATGTAATGGTTGAACTATGAATTTCATATACAGTTCTGAGCAAAAACAAATGAGGCATCCGCTATTCTCTTCTAACAGAAATGTATATTTTCACAGTCTTTTTGTTTAGTAATTTCCTGTGGACACATGTGTTTGGCAATACATTATAAACACTAAAGTTAAATGAACTGTGCTACTGATTGCTAACTTGGCAAACTGGAGGCTGTAACAAATGCACAGCGTTCTGCCAGGATAATATGAGCATCTAATTATGTCTGGTTGAGGTCTGCTCGTGTGCTGGCTCAGTGCCCACTGCATGAGAACATCCATATGCTACTAACAACACACACATAGGCTATGGGCCTCTGCTGGTCACAATATACAGCAATACACTTTGTGCTGACAACAATACACACAGCAGCATGCTGAGACAGCTAAGAAGCGTGGACACCTAGGGTGAAAATGACCTGAGGTGCAGTTAGCCTTTTTCTTTCCTCTCACTCTCTCTCTTACTCGAAACAGTTTAATGTGCTTTTACACGTGTTATTGCCAAAGCAGTTACAAGTTAATAGGCAATGCTGGCTGTAATGTTGGAAATAATAATGAAACATGCATTCAAAAAGGCATTACAGTTCATCTAAACACAGTGCCAAAAATGTAAGTCCACATTAGTTGGACATAAAATGTACGTTTTTAAGTATTTAGTCGATAGGTTTACATGAATTACATACTCTGAATGTCTTTTGGATGTGGGGCAAACAACTGCATTTAGTACTTAATGACATGAAAGTGGGAGTGCATTAGATACCATGATAGTGATGCTAATGAACTTACTAGAGGCTCAAGAGGACAGCAGTAGGGGTAATAGCGCTACCCCACAGGGTTCTGTCCCACTATGGAATTTTTATTAGCCATATTGGGACAAACAATACAAGAGCCACAATTTAGTATCTCTTTAACTACCTCCTCCCCTCTCCTCCTTCCACTCTCTGCAGGATGATTTCGCACTCCGTGCAACATAGAATGTCCTTGCTTAAGACTGAATTGCACCTAGTTTTCCATTAATGTGAGCACTTTTGAAGTTTACACACACATGCTGTTTCGTATTTTAGTGATTCTAGCAGATATAACAGTGCTTTTTAAGACCAGGGGACGGACAGCGATTATACTTCAGGATAAAAGCTTGTTACTAGGCACCCCGTATTTAATGCACAACCAGAATGGCGGGCAATAATGTTGTTAAAAAGTTCACTTCAGCAATAAGCACTGCACTTGCAGACTGCTGAAAATGCTAATGCTGACATAAAAATTGAGCATTTATTTGTTATTTGCTTATTATCACTGATCGAATATTCTGCCAGGAATATCATTTTATTTTCTACTTTTAAATGTACATTAGTTTATATATCACATCAAGTCTATAATAAGTATATGACTTACATTCCTACATTTGTAAAGTCTGTTATTACAATACACTGTCTGTGTGTGTGTGTGTGTGTGTGTGTGTGTGTGTGTGTGTGTGTGTGTGTGTTTGGGGGTGCACTATCTAGAGGGGCGTGTGTGGGTGTGGGTGAAAGTGTGCCCCCTCTGTTATTGGCTCCAGGTCGTGAGTAACATTATGCGGCTCATTGTGTCTTTGTGGCTTAAAGGCCTATAAAAGCCAGACTGGAGGGATCAGTCGAATCAGAAAGCCTTTGAGGAAACGCATGCAGACAGATGACGGGAAGAGATGCTCTAGAACCAAAGCTTTTCTCGACTTGAGCTTTCCAAACTTTTCTCAAGTGCTGAAAAGGTCAAGGTCTTTTCTTTGCTATTGTGACATTTTTGAAAGACCACTTGACTACCAGGATAAAAGTCATTTATTTTTGCTTTTTTTCGCCAAAACTCGAAGTTCTTTATCTAGCAGGATGGATTCTGACACTGGCTCCACCTGCAGTCGCTCCTCATCTCCAGATCTGACTGTTGACTCCAGTTTCTTCTCCAATAAGATGTTCCAGTCTGAGAAAGTTGTTGGTGGATCTCCAAGCAGCAGCGTTAAAAACCGAAATCGGCCAGAACTCTCAAAAGAAGACCTTCAAGATCTGCGGCTGAAGGTGAACAGTCGTGAACGCAAGCGTATGCATGACCTTAACCAAGCCATGGATGGCCTTCGTGAGGTCATGCCATATGCACAGGGCCCTTCTGTGCGGAAACTCTCCAAGATCTCCACTCTCCTGCTGGCACGCAACTACATTCTCATGCTTTCCAGCTCCTTGGAAGAGATGAAAAAGTTGGTGGGAGAGGTTTATGGCTCCAGTGTTGCTCAAAGCCACGCTCCTAGACCCATCTTGGCTGCGTCCCAACTTGCCTTGCACCCTCTGGCCCAATCCTTTCACTCGCTGGCTGGTGGAAGTACAACTGTGAGCTCTCCTGCACTTCAGCATACCAGCACGCACACAGTTACAGCTCAAACGCCTCATTCTCCACCAGCAGCAGGATATCTGGGGTTCCATGCTGCACCAATTCCAAGCTTGCTGAAGGACCAGCTGCATTTGGCCAGCTCATACAGGCACTTCCCAGGCATGCCATGCCCATGCTCTTTATGCCAGCCTTTGCCAGCATCCACAGCCAGCCTACATGGTCTTTCTATGAGTAAATGAAAAGATTCTGGATCCAAGAACTTTACAAAAGTCTGAAATGTGATGAACTTTTATAGACCGATGGACTAAAATGTGAATGTCTGCTGTTTGTTTGACTGTATGCAAATGCAATATACATTGTGCACATGAATACATTATCTTTTGCTTGATTGCCTTAAATATAAATTATGCATAAAACACACAAGTGTATTACATTGTCACAGGATGCAGCCTAATCACTCAGTACGCTGTACCAGAAGCAAAACGCCAAATGTATACAGAAAAGTTTGTACAGTTGAGTTTTGTACAGTTGATACCTTTTTTAAAATAAAGTTTTATTATTATAGAAAAAATGGCTTTCTTTTTGTCTATAATTATCAGCATGGAAATTTTATTTTGCATGCTAAATCTTTTTATGGTATCTCATTCTATGGTATCTTATTAATGTCCTTGCAGGGGTAACAAAAAATGTGGAATATTTTTCTTAATACATTTATAAACATTTAGGTTTTTATCCATCTCATAAAAAAGGGTAAATGCCCTTAATATCTCACTTACATTATAAAGTTACTAATTCTTAAAATTAACTTTATGATGAGTAATTGATAGTGAATTTGAAATACATTTACAAATTTATGAACACATAATTCTTAAAGAACATAGTGCATTGTTACTATTAGCATTCATCCACTGCACATATGCAAAATTCCTATAAGATTGGTCTGCCTCAAACGATGTCTGTAGTTGTGACTACAGTATTATGTAAAAGCCAACAAACAGAACATTAAAGCATCTTTCAAGCATTAATTAACTGCAAAGTCTTGAAGTTCCAAATTGCTAACTGTCAAGGGCAGCAGCTGGTAATTAGACACATGGATATGTGTGTGTGCGTGCGTGCACGTGCATGTGTGTGTGTATGTGTGTGTTACATTCATGAATGTTTTTGTGCTAATCAGTTGTGGGCTCGTATAATCTAAAAAGTCACTCTCACTATGTACCTCACTGCAAAGTCTCTATTTTAACGATTTTTATAATATATTTATGCACAAAGTTATATATGCTACAATATAAGCTGAAAAATGTCTTGCTAGTATGTGCTTAACAATGAGAGCTGTGCAGAGCGTAGTTAATGCAGTAAAGAGTCAGAGGAGCCCATCAGTCCTGAACACCCAGCGGGCAGCAACAGGGAAGAAAGGAGGAGACCGCCGCCAGGTTGGCGCGTCTCTATTGTGGTCTACACACAGGGGACAGGGACTGTTTCTTTTCATACGTGTGCGAGAAGATTTGTCAATGTCCAGAGCTAAGCCGCAGCCATATTCAGCCCCTAACAACTGTCATTAATTATTGGAGGGCCTGGCATCTAAATGCTGACATTTGTTAACTGGTCAGCATGGAGCAAATTCAACTAGTTCATGCTTATCAAAAAAAAAATGACAAACAGAATAATATGAATGCTACTAGCAAAGTAAAAATTTATAAAGAAAATATAAATGTCGTATCACTTCAGTACAAGTAAGACTCATACAAATATAATAACAGAAACCTAGATAATATAATATAGACAAGCCACATATGTGACCATACATAAAATATAAGCTGTAATGTATGGCCTTTCAGGACTAAAGTCTTGTTAAGACCTTTGTATTTACATGTATTTACAAATTAAATATGAATATAAGCCCTATTAACAAATTTATTATCATTTTAACCTGTTGTACAGCCCTTTTAGTTAGCTTCGGCTTATTTAAAATGTGCTTTATAAATAAATTTAATTTAATTACATGCTCTAATCTTTAATTATGTATAGTACATGCTGTGATGTATCAGTTTGTTCATTGGTATGACTTGAACAGTAAGACACATTGGAAAACCAAGGTCAAAAAAGATGAATAAAAACTTAAGAAGTTTTCAGAAAGTTTAAATTTAAGAATAAAGAGTTTTTTCCCCCATTATTGTAATCACTTTTGATTACACCTTGTACAGGACACTTCAATTTTGACACTGTTGACATTTTACATACATATATACTGTACATAGACACTCATGTTTTGCTACAGTATTACACATTCTATTCTATTCATTAGTTATTTATTCTTAATGGTCATATTTATTCACTGCCCTCTGACTGTGATAGGCTTAATTGCATTTATTTATTTTCTTTTTTTATTTGTCCATCCATCGCTTATCTTCTGCTTTACCCTCTACTAGGGTCATGTGGGGTCCATGAAAAAGGAGAATGTGTTTTCTGGTTTGTAATACTTTTATAATTATCTGTAATATGATAATACCAGGGCGGCACAGTGGCTTAGTGGTTAGCACGTTCGCCTCTCAGCATTAGGGATTCCAGGTTCCAATCCCAATCTGGGTGGAGTTTCCATGTTCTCCCCGTGTCCGCGTGGGTTTCCTCCGGGTTCTCTGGTTTGCTCCCACAGTCCAAAAACATGGATCAAGTCAATTGAATTCTTCAAAGTGCCACAAATAGAGTGTGTTAGTGTGTGTCTGTGTGAATGAGTGTGTGTGTCCATTGATAGATTGGTGCCCTGTCCTGGGTGTATCTGCCCAGCGCCCAAAATGTTCTCCCCTGGATAGGCATGGGGAACCCCCTCGCGACCCTAGTAGAGGATAAAGCGGAAGATAATGGATGGATGGATCGATGATAATACCATTATTATTATCTGTAATATTTCTAGTACCCTGTTGCTTGTCTTTTTTATAAATTAAGAAGCATAATAACCTAAAGGGAACATAATACAAAGTGTGGTTTGATTTTGGTCATCTGTTTTTGGCATTGCATTATCGTTCGTGTTGCAAACATAATGTGGGAAGTTGAAAGGAACATTGCTTCTTTTGTAACTATTTGCGCATTTATTGTAAAATAAGGTACTATTTTGTACATTTCCTTCTGAATTTACAGTTAATGTAACAAAAATGTTAAAATAGGTGTAAATAATTTAATGATGTAATAACTATGCTATAATCTATATGTTATTATCCCCCAAGCTATAAGAGCAGAAAATTTTAACTACTACACCAGCAGTATTCCGAGTGTATTAATGCTTGGAGATCTTCATTTGCTTTGCCTTTATCTACACACATTGTGTTTCTCAGGGACTAAATCGGGCGTGAAGGATACACGCTCGTCTTTACAGGACTCTGTGTCCTGATGAAGGCAAGATCAGAGGAGAAATGAAGAGATGGTACTTCTCTACTTTTCCACTGCCCTCCCTCTGTCCCCATCTTTCAAAGGAATAAGGACAATGCTACTCGCTCACGGAACAAAAAGCGCGAGCAGGGGGCCGCCTGAAACACAGATCCTCCCTTTTCCTCCTTTCTCAGCACATTTCATCATGGTAACAAGCGCCGTCAGGCCACAGAGGGATCTGACACTCAAGGCCACACAAAAGTGGTTAGCTTCTTTATTTATGGGCCCATTGACATGGCTAAGAGGCTCCGTCAGCTGGAGGACGTCCCAGCGGGGGGAGGCAGCTGCCAGCCTTGCCGCAAGACAGGATTCTGGGATCTAGGGACCCTTAGGAAGTACCCCCTCCTTTAAGGCCTCAGTCCTGAGCACAGGTGGGAATGGGAAGCTAAACACATTGCGAGGATTAGCTGGCCTGCTGCAGAGGGATAATTAGACACATTGACTCATGAAAAGCTGGTGTTTCCTGATCGGAGACAGATGGGAAAGGTCCATAGAGAGATAAAAGCTAAAATACACAGAATATTTATTTTTTACAATAACTAAAGCTATCTAGTGCATGTAACGTGGATGCATGCCAAGAGGTGTCCATTTTAAATATATATTTTGACAATTTATAACAGATTCCAATCTATGGAAGATAGCTGTTTATTTGTTTGTTTACTCCTCTATGGCTGAACTGGATGCAATCTAAAAAATGTACCATTCCAGTCCTGACGCTGCACTTGTCCTCCCCAAGCATTTAAAGAGCACTGCCTGAGGGGCGAAATCTCCAAAACACGGATGACCCACTGCTTTCGCCAATGGCTAGTAGTGGGTAAGCATTTTGCCGCCCACTCTTCTTTTCAGTTTAAGACTTTCTCTGAGACTTATTGCGTTCTGCTGCAGATGGACAGTAGAGTGGTGATATGATGTGCACTGCTCAATCCTTCCGCCTTCATCTATGGCGATTGAAAAAATGTTTAAACAATTTGTTGTATGTAATGTTGCAGCATCAATACTTAGTAACTATGAGTTTTTAAACACGTGGTGCAAAGTGGGACCAATAATTGGCTTCAGATGCATTCACTGAGCCTAATAATCACGGCGTTCATCTGCCAAAATCTATATGGCTAGGGCAAAAAACTCGCTAGCTGTGAATGCTACATTACATGGACATTAGATTTTTAAAAAATGTATTGATTCCGCTTCTTGTGTAAAGATTTGGTTTCACTCCTTACCTTTTTTTTTTAACTTTAGTGTTCAGTTAATTACCAGCTTAGCTAAGTTAATTACTGTAACTGTGTTTGTGTATTGGTTGCCGTGTCGGGTCATGCATTCTGTTTTTGCTATATATTCTCCGGGTTTTCGTTCCTTAATGAGACCAGTGTCATTATTGTCACACGTTGTCCATAGCCTTGTTTTATATATATATATGTCTGCTGCTGTAAAGCCTTGAATAAACATGACTACACTAATTATCGCTTCCTGGATCCATTCCGCTTTTTACGTGCACCCTCAGGTGAGCTGGGCAGTGGAATGTGACATCATGTCAGCAAATAAACAGTTTTCCTGTAGTCAGTTATGAAACTGAAAAAATGATCATGTGTCAAAGAACAATTCTGTAAAGTTTATCTGTAATATTGTATTGCTTATTACAAAACAGCTTTTCAATTCATCCACATTATAAAGTATATCCTAAAGCACATACAGAGTAAGGTGCTAGCACTTTATCTGAAATAAACACAGGGCAAGAATACAGTATTATTGCTGCCTAATTTGAACACAGAACTCTAACAGAACCCTAAAAAAGAAAAGGGCATTCTTAAATTTTTTCAGATGCTAAAATATGAATAAAAATATAAAAATAACACTTTTATTTAATTAATTGTGCCGCAAAAAATGTATGAATTGATTCCAAAACGTGACTATATATATATATATATATATATATATATATATATATATATATATATATATATATATATATATATATATATATATATATATATATATATGGGTGGCACGGTGGCTTAGTCGTTAGCACGTTCGCCTCTCAGCACTGGGGTTTCCCGGTTCCAATCCCCATCTGGGTGAAGTCCACGTGGGTTTCCTCCGGGTTCTCCGGTTTCCTCCCACAGTCCAAAAACATGGATCAAGTCAATTGAGTTCTCCAAATTGGCCCATGTAGAGTGTGTTTGTGTGTGTGTCTGTGTGTGTGAGTGTGTGCCCAGCGATAGATTGGCGCCCTGTCCTGGGTGTATCTGCCCAGCGCCCGAAACATTCTCTTCTGGATGGGCGTGGGGAAGGAACCCCCCCGCGACTCTAATATAGGATAAAGTGGAAGATAATGAATGAATGCATGAAAAATAAATAAATAAATAAATAAATAAATATATATATATATATATATATATATATATATATATATATATATATATATATATATATATATATATATATATATATATAAATAAAAAA
>JAFMOD010000959.1:497867-523427 GCA_019802435.1 Corydoras maculifer
TTTTTTTTTTTTTTTTTTTTTTTTTTTTTTTTTTTTTTACATTTGTGGAAAAGCATAATGCTTATTTTATTTTTTCATGTTTCATTGGCAGCATGTTCAGAGTTTTAACTTTTATAATTTTGACAAGAGATATTTTCGTATAGAGCAAAGTAATTTAATTTATTTCTTTGGGAATAATATTCCTGCCTGTTTTTATTCCTATTCATGTTCAGAAAACATTTACTTTAAGTGTGTTCAATAAATGTTTATCCTGGCCCACAAATCTAAAGATCAAATCATAATCAAATAATAAGAATATTATATACTATAATATAATATACTATAATAATAATACAGACAAAGCCTTTTTGTTAAACTATTCTGATGATTGATCACCAAAACTGCAACAGTAATCTGACAACATATACTAATTGAATGTACTGCCCTACAGCCACAAAGACAACACTTACTTACAGACAACATCAAAGACATTTTTTAAAAGACTTCACCAGTGAAAATATACAACTACTTAAAACACATTAAGCTAGTGCACCTAATGCAGTAAAAGAAATACCAAATCACCTCCCACCTTAAAATGAACTTGAAACGTGACATGCCACATATATAGAAACAATTGTGCTGATGTGGCAATAAATCCCAAATATCTATCAATCTACCTGATTATTGATCCAGACTTTCACTGCATATTTGTCTAATTGCTTAAATAAGGTGAGCACTGTCATGAGTATGTGTAATGCTGACGGTAATGTGTTTCGGTGCTCAGTACCAAAGCCATAAATAAGAAATATCAAAATAATTTCCAAAAACAAATTTTCCCAACAACACAGGAGCAATTAGTGATGACCAATGCTTTTTCCAGCATAATGTACCATGTCACAAGGCAGAAGTGGAAAATTAGTGGTTTTTTGAGCAAAAACATTAAAATTCTGGGTCCATGGCCAATAAAATCCACAGATCTTAATCCCATTCTGTGGTTAGTTCTCAAAAAAAGATTCTGCGTATAGTCCTAAACACAATTTCTCATGAATAAAATACAGAAGGGTATAATATAATGCTTTTGGTTTGCATAGCTGGCACTGAAACAGGTGATCATTGTTGCTTTATATAAGTCATGATTGTAGGATTTGTGTCTGTCAATTGACAAAGATAGGTATCTAAATAAATTGAATGTGTCACAAAGTAAAGGTAGTAACTAAATATCTCTGTCAGCAAAACATTTTAGGTTTTAGTTCAGGAAGATCCAAAGCTCTTAATCCCATCCTGTGGTCAGGCCTCAAAAAGTGGGTGAAAAAGCAAAACCACTGAAATTGTGGTAAACTTCGAACACTGGTTAGGCAAGAATAGGTTGCAATCTGTCAGAGGCTCATACATTACGTTACATTTACATTTAGTCATTTAGCAGACACTATCAAAAAATGGAGGTTAATGAGGTTAAGAAATGAGGTTAAGGGTCTTGCTCAAGGACCCACATTCGTAACTTCAGTGGACCTGGGACCCACAACCCTGTAATTGATAGCCCAATAGTAACTTTAATAACTTTAATTTGTATAATGCCTTTCTTGTATCCAAGTTCACCCAACACCTTAACCACTGAGCTACCATACCATGATACCTCTGGCATGCCAGAGCAAATAGCAGAGGTCTTAAAAAAGAAAGATCAACACTAAATATTTTGCTATAAACTATAAAATAGTTTAGTTTTTAAAAATATAATAGAAACATCTAACAAAAACTAAAACCACAACCTTTATGAAAACCAAAATTTGTGCCAGTCTCAACTTTTGCTCACAACTGTAAAGGCTGTTCCAATAAGTGCTTATTGTGGGTTTTCTTGGTATTTGTTATTGTGCTTATTGGGGGTGTTTGGTCACAATTTTTGTTAAGCTGTTTCTGTTTTTAAAAGCAAGTTTTTACTTACTATTATGGTTTTTAAACTAATACTGGTTTTTTGTTTTCAGGTGGAAGGCTCATCCAAAACCACAGAAAAGGTAAAGAAGGGCATCACAAACATTATGGGTGTAATCACGGACACACTCGCCCCTCCACCAGACAAGACCATCGACTGTGATGTAATCACGTTAGTGGCCACACCGACTGGCACCACCGAGGTTTACGACAGCATCAAGGTTTCATTTGCATAATGTTTTTACTTACTTTATATATTCAGAACTTTAGGGACATATTTTATTGTTGTTTATTGTTAAAAGTGCCTTTGTCTGTCTCTAGAAAAAGATGTTACAACTTAATGTATGGTACATTTATTTCCAGCATGACCGTTTTAAAACATTATAGCTTATAGTGGATTTTTGTTGGATTTTTCTAATTAAGTATTATCTCACCCACGAGTCCATGCTACTGGTGAATGTGTTTTATATGTATTCTGATTACTTATTAACCGAAAACTGCACTGAAACCAGAAAAACATTAAATGATGTCAGTTTGTTCAGGGGAATTCCGGACAACATTTAGTCATTTTTAAGAAGATCACATACAGACTATGGGGTATTCACAAGAGAAAAATAGGGGCACTAGACCCAACACAAAGAGTACCCTATACATTCTCAATAGGGTTTAACTCCGGCGAGTTGGCTTGCCAGTCAAGCACTGTGATGGCATGGGCATCAAACCAGGTTTTTGTGCTTTTGGCGGCTCCATACAGATCCTCAGCAGAAGGAATCAGGAAGTCCTCTAAAACATTGTGGTAGACTGTTGCGATGACCTTAGATTTAAAAGCAGAAAACAGAGTTTCCCCAACACCTGCACTGGACATTGCAACCCAAATCATGACTGTGGAAGAAGCTTTAGAGTGTTATAAGCCTTTAAACCCCCAAACAGCAAGCTGAAGCGACAGTGACAGGAAAACACTCCCTGTTATGTTGTTATTTTAAGGAAGAAACCTCAGGACCAAGGCTCAGTGGGGGACTCCTCCTCCTTGAGCGGCCGGGCAGCATCAACAGTGTAGGACAGACATGTACAGATTGTGGGGTGAACACTGGACCTCAAGCAGTATGGATTCTGTTCCTCACCTCTACTGTTTAGTAGATGATTAGTGTGTAAAAACAAATAAATACATGAAATTATTTAAATTCATGATTCAGGGGCCCTGAATCTATAATCTATGAATGTTTAACTTTCATTCATTCATTCATTATCTTCCGCTTTATCCTATCTTAGGGTCGCGTGGGGGTTCCCCTTGCCCATCCAGGGTAGAACGTTTCGGGCGCTGGGCAGATACACTTAGGACAGGGCGCCAATCTATTGCTAGGCACACACTCACTTACACTCTATATGGGGCAATTTGGAGAACTCAATTGACTTGATCCATGTTTTTGGACTGTGAGAGGAAACCGGAGAACCCGAAGGAAACCCATGCAGACACGGGGAGAACATGGAAACTCCACCCAGATGGGGATTCGAGCCGGGAATCCCTAGGGCTGAGAGGCGAACGTGCTAACCACTAAGTCACCTTGCCGCCGAATGTTTAACTTATTGAATGGAATTATGGAAATTAATCAGCTTTAAATTTTTCAATATATTTTTTTAGAATAATCATGTAACAAGGATTTTACCCTATTTTATTTTTTTATTAATTTCACTGGAATTTATTGATAATTAAAATAAGGGAAAATTTATATTGATCTTATATATCGTATAAATAACAAAAAACAGCTTCTTATCTGTAAGTGTGCAAATTTACAGTTGAGGTAATAAATAAATTTCTTTCTTAAAATAACAACATAACAGGGATTTTTTTTCTTGCCACTGTTGCTTTGGCTTCCACTTTGAGGGTTTAAAGGCACTATAATGCTGTGTTATGACAATGTACTATTGTTCTATAAATAAATAACTTGAATGACGCTCTATAAATAAATGACTTGAAGTTACTTAAAATTACTTAAAAAAGCTGACCGCTATAGAGAAATCCTCACCTCAGTACCATTACATCGATTGGGAGTTAAATATATAAGCCAAAACAAAGATCTTATATAATCACCATTTCCTCTATACAGAATTGCTAAATTAACAACTCACTATATTCCACTAAGTACTTTATGTAAAAAAAAATTACTCCGCTATAATAACACTCAGCAGCTGACATGGCATTAAGAATCAGATCAACAACAACTGGACTTTGATAAACATTCTATTTGGATTTGCTTGAGTGTTAATATTTGGCTCTGTATTTATTATTATCGAAACTTATTGGTTTAATCTCTGTTATACGCTATGCTTACGTTTGTGCTGGTGTGATTAGATTTGTGCTTTCATCTAGGCTCGACTTTACACACTACAGGCAGATCCTGCAACATACTGCAATGAACCAGATGGTAAGTTTCTGTTACATTTTATCAGTTCTAACACCACAAATACAGTCATGGGAAACTAAATTGAACAAGTCATTGCACTACATAAAAAAATAATTAGGTAAATAACAAATTACACACTGTCATTATTTATTTTATAAAAATAAATCCAAATGCTGAAGTAGTGTATAAATTAACAACAGCACCCTTACTGAATTAGTAGTAGTCAGGTCCTACAAATCTTGATTAATTTTTCATGAGCAAGTGTACCTCTTTAAAAGCAGAGGCACTGGCATTTTACAGGTCTGAAGCATTCAGGTTTGTGTAAACAAAGTGTCAGTGTCAGTTCTTAGAGAAGCAATTAATGCTGCCCATCAAAATAGGAGGGGTTTACAAATATCATCATTCCAGGTCCATCAATCCGCTATAAAAAATATAATCCACCATAAGGAAACTTTGATAATCTAAAGAAATCAGTAAAAACTGTCTTTGACACGAAATGTCTTAGCTATCATGTTAAATTATAGTATTATTAGAAACAGACAGGACAGGACAACTATGGTTTTATATATATAATATATATAATGACTGTGTTTTAACCTGCTTGTGAATTTGATGATCATTAGCACCTGTTTGTTATAAATGGTTGATCATACACCTCACTATAACAACTAGGAGGCAAAGGGTAGAAACAACAAATATTGGTTTGATTAAAATTTTTCCTTTTTTTCGCTCACTTTGCTTTCACATTTTTTAAATTGATAAAAATAAAAAAATATTATTTATATTTTGAAAGCACTTTTACACCTGCCTAAAACTTGCACAGTACTGTATATGTATTATATTTTGTACATTTTATAACTTGAGCAACTGTAACATCTGCAATTTCCTCCTGGGATCAATAAAGTATTCTGATTCTAATTTGTAAACCATGACAGCATGGCTGGCGGCACGGTGGCTTAGTGGTTATCACGTTCGCCTCTCAGCGCTAGGGATTCCCGGTTCGAATCCCCATCTGGGTGGAGTTTCCATGTTCTCCCCGTGTCTGCGTGGGTTTCCTCCGGGTTCTCCGGTTTCCTCCCACAGTCCAAAAACATGGATCAAGTTAATTGAATTCTCAAAAAATTGCCCCCTATTGAGTGTGTCTGTGTGAGTGAGTACCCAGCGATGGATTGGCGCCCTGTCCTGGGTCTGTCTGCCCGGCGCCCGGGACGTTCTCCCCTGGATGGGCATGGGGAACCCCACCGCGACCCTAATAGAGGATAAGCAGGAGATAATGAATGAATGAATGAATGACAGCATGGCTTCCGATTGCAAAGCTGCATCTCAACAAACCAGAACACATCTAGAACAGTGTCTTTTAAACAAACAAGGACAAATAGGACAAATAGAATTCATTACAAACTCTTAATCCCTGTGGCGGGATAAAGATTTGGGCTTGGGTTTGAAGCCACAGGGCAAAGTCAGACAATCATGCGCTCTCCTGTATGCCAAAATTAGGTACAGTCAAATTTGAAGTTATATGTCCTACATGCAACAAGACAATAATCCCAAGCACACTACTACTGGTTCTACTAAGGAAAGACAGAAAGAGTAAAGAATTGAGGTATTGCAGGGGCCTTTCAAAGTCCAGACCTCAAACCAATTGTATAGCTATTGTATTGTATATGTAAATTAGAACTGCATTTAGAACATAATTGTTGCCTATATGAAGAATAGTTTGATTCATCTGGATTTCAACTGATTAATTACAGTTTAATTTAAGGTTCAAATTCATCTTAAAATCAGGAAATTATTAGTACAATGAATGTACAGTTTTAATTAGAATGCCACCTAAACTTATAGGTCTGGGTTTATTATCATTTTTGTAAGTGCATCTAGGTCATTCTTAATGCTAGGCATTCAAAATGTATGTATTTTTTCTTATGTTCATTCTATATAAAAACTGTAATTTTACAGTAAAATAATTGTTATTTGAAGATATAGACTTAAAAGAAATAATTAGATTAATTAATATTAATTACAGCAAGATGTACAATTAATGTATTGATTGATTGATTGATTATCTTCCGCTTAATCCTTTACTAGGGTCACGGGGCTGCCCATGCCCATGCCCAAGCCCATCTAGGGGAGAATGTTTTGGGGGCTGGGCAGATACACCCAAGGCAGGACACCAATCTATCGCTGGGCACACACTCACATACACACACACAAACACACACTATATGGGGCAATCAAGAGCATTCAATTAAACTTAAATTCATTTTTTTTGGACTGTGGGAGGAAATCAGAGAACCTGGAGGAAACCCACGTGGACACAGGGAGAACATGGAAACTCCACCCAGATTGCGCTGAGAGAAGAACGTGCGAACCACTAAACCACCATGCTTCCGAAACTAATATATTTTTAAATTAATTAACAACCCATGGTTGTTATATACCCACCAGTCATTTTATACAAATACTGCCTTTCTAACCCATTTTTTATTATATCAGTTCCACTGATGATGAACAGACTGGATTACATTTTATGCAAATTATTATACAATACTTCATTAGTGCTCTTTATTCTGTTCGTTGCAGAGCAGGTGCTACATTTCACAGCATGCTGCCTTCTTAATGCTAGTGGTTGGACATATTTTGTCCACTACTGTTATCTAAATCATAGTCAAGGTTAAAATGGTTAACCTTTTGTTACGTACTTACCATGGATCATGAGTGCTGTTTTCATAATTGTAAGTGTTCTTTAGGTCCTCCAGAGCAGTTTGATGCTTGGCTCTCCACTTTCAGTCTGGAAGAAAGGAAAGCTGAAATCTCAGAGCTACTGGTCACTAGTCCATCTATCCGAGCTCTCTACACAAAAATGGTATGATCCACTTCACATATTCTAGATTCTGTGGACAAAATAATATTGGCACACCAGTTATTTAGTTCTACTGAATGTAATGTTAATGCTGCATCAAACAAAGACTTACTTTTTTATCTGAAGCAGTTTACACACCTGTTTTAGAAATAGCACATGTAATGACGTGAAAGCTTAAACTAAATCATTGGTTCTCAAACTTTTCAGACCAAGTTCCACCCATTATCAAAACAAAACTTTCAGACCAAGTACCACCTATATTTTTTCTCACAGAATGACATATGGCAAACGTCAATTAGGTGTGAGTGTATATTAAAGCAATAAGGTACTAGTGTGTGCATTATTATGAATAAATCACTGAAAGGAGATGTTTTTGAGTGCAAAGCGGAGTACAGTTACACCTCTTTACCACGATTTATTCACCATAGTACACGCAAACCTTATGGCTTTTATAAAACGGTTCCATCCATCCATCCATTATCTTTCTTCCGCTTTATCCTCTACTAGGATCGCGGGGGGGTTCCCCATGCCCATCCAGGGGAGAACATTTCAGGCGCTGGGCAGATACACCCAGGGCAGAGTGCCAATCTATCGCTGGGCACACACTCACTCGCACAGACACACACACAAACACACTCTATATGGGGGATTTGGAGAGAATTCAATTGACCTTGATCCATGTTTTTTGGACTGTGGGAGAAAACTGGAGGAAACCCACGCGGACACGGGGAAACATGGAATCTCCCCTAGATTGGGATTCCAACCTGGAATCAAAATGGTTCCAAACACACTATAATAAAAAAATAAGGTGTGATTCATAAATGATTTAATTAAAAGCAAAATCACCAATAAACTGGACTTCTGAGATGTTATCTAGTCCGGTTTTTAAAATGAATGCTGATTGCGAACTGATTTTTCTAACAATCAAATACTGCCATCTAGTGGTTAAATTACAGAACATTCATTCATTCATTCATTTTCTCCGGCTTTATCCTCTATTAGGGTCGCAGTGGGGTTCCCCATGCCCATCCAGGGGGGAACGTTTCGGGCGCTGGCCAGATACACCCAGGACAGGGCGCCAATCTATCGCTGGGCACACACTCACTCACACAGACAAACTCTATATGGGGCAATTTGGAGAATTCAATTAACCTTGATCCATGTTTTTGGACTGTGGGAAGAAACCAGAGAACCCGGAGGAAACTCACGTGGACATGGGGAGAACGTGGAAACTCCACCCAGATGGGGATTCGAACCGGGAATCCCTAGCGCTGAGAGGCGAATGTGCTAACCACTAAGCCACTGTGCTGCCCATATTACAGAACAAAGTTTATAAAATATGTTGGGAAAATAATATATTGTATATCTTGACCAAAATGTTATATTGATGAGCTCTTTGTTACGATTCTGTATGACTGGAGGAAACGTACATTCACAACAGAAAACAGTTGTTTCCCCACCTTTTTTCAGTAATAATGGTGCAAATTCACAGTTATGTAGCTGTTAGTTCACCACATAGTTCAGCTGTAACGCTTCTTGGTAAATTATGAAATTACAAGACACAGCCAACCACACGTAAAACTAATCTTTATTTGTTTGAAATTACCAGCCAATTGAGTTAACCTACTGTACACATCCCCCTTTTTATCTTCCGCTTTGTTTTATATCATGGTTATATTTTTAATGCTTTATCTTTTCCATTTTTGTGCCTTTATTTCACAAAGCTTCTTGATTTTTTTTATAAAGGGGTGGGTGTGGTTTGCTTAATTTTGCAAAATTCGTACCTTGTGGTTTAAGCAAGTGAATAAGTCGCTTTATGCTTATTATGTCTTGCTGAGATTAATCTGTACCGAACAAAACCATGCCATGTTTTTTTAAAAATTTTTTTTAAAAACTTTTCTATGCTGCACAAAACAACATGGAGTTTAGCTTCTATGTTTCTGATTGTCATAATAAATGAGTCTAAAGTTGCTCATTTATTGTTTAGCGGTGCTGTGTCTTTGCCATTTTACTAGATGCAAGCATGTGATCAGTTTAAGACCCACAATGTAAAAGACAACCAGTGTGATGGGGGACAATTACAAATCCAGGAGCTTGGGCACTATAGTCTTCTTCTAGCCATCATTTTAAGCCATACGTGTCAAACTCAAGGCCAAAAATGTGTCCTTTCCTTGTATTAATCAATGTCTAGAACCTGTAATACATTTAAAATTACGTCTAATTTTAAGAGGAAAGTGATTCATAGCTTTTTATGTCCATGTGTCCATGAAGTCCTAAAATATTTGGATGTCATTTTTTGCTTTTAGGTGCCGGTTGCAGTGGCTCATTCCGAGTTTTGGCAGCGCTACTTTTACAAAGTGTTTCAACTTGACCAGGTATTATTTTATAACCTGTTACTATCTGATATACATACACACATTGTAAACTCTCTCTTGCATTCTCACACCCTCTTTGTCATTCTGGATTTTCTTGTTCCTTTCTTGCTCATAAAATAAGTGTGTAAGACTACGCCATAGATATTGTGTAGTCTGATGTGTTTTGCTTAGTGTTGCAATTTGTAATAGCAATGCAAGTTTGATTGCCACTATAGTGCATACCAAAGTGGAAATGGGAAGATGCAGGTGCTGTTTGCTAGACATTGAAAGTTATTGGCTTTACCCAGTGTTTGCCAAATGAATTTTTTTGACTTTCTTCCCAGTTTTATTTATTTTTTGGACGATGGCATGTGCATATATTTCTTATCTCATTATCTTGACCTCTACTAGGGTTTCGGGGGAGTTTCCTATACCCATCCAGGGGAGAACGTTTCGGGCACTGGGCAGATACACCCAGAAGAATTTCAAGTTTAGGTTCAAGTCATTTATTTATGGAACGCTTTATACAATAGTACATTGTCACAAAGCAGCTTTACAGTGTTATAATCCTGAAACCCCAAAGAGTGAGAAAAAACTTAGTTATGTTGTTATTTTAAGGAAGAAACCTTGGGAGGACCAAGGCTCAGTGGGGGAACTCATCCTCCTTGAGCGGCCGGGCAGCATCAACAGTGTAGGACAGCCATGTACAGATTGTGTGATGATCAGGTGACCTGTATTTAACAGTTGTAAAACTATATAAGTCTATTGAGGACATCCTGCAGGACTGCTAGTCCAAAAAATTCATTCAGTACTTGTTGTAGCCGCTTCAGCAGAGCCATGGATGAAGAGCTGATGACACCTTCAGGAAATTGGCAACATCTCAAAAAAAACAGACAAGAAAAGCAGTTAGATCTAATACACAGCATTTAAGTAATAACCAGACAAGTGTATACTTCCAACCTTGTGGGCACAAGCTCTCTCTCTCTCGCTCTCGCTCTTGCTCTCTACCTCTCTCTCTCTCTCTCTCTCTCACATATTCATCACTGTCTGAACTGACAAATGCTTTTCTGGTTAAATTAATGTAATGTTAATAAACATTTTACAAGAGTAAAGGCTGGCAACCAATGTTTTTCTTTTCATCTTGGAATGTTGTTTTTCAATTGTCATATCGCCCCCTTGCTTTGTTTTTCTTACGTAGTATGTTTTATTGGTTTTGCCTTTGTTTGTTTTAGGTATGTTTTGTTCTCTCTGCTGTAGAACAGGAACCTAATGTAAACCAGTTTTTATCTGACTCAGTTGACTTAAGATGTCAGACTAAATGAGGCATATCTTGATGTGGCTTTATATGTTCCTATATAAACAGAAAAAAGCAATTTCAAAGGTAATGAGCCACTTGCTGCGTAATTGATTGTATTATGCCATTGAAATAGTAGCCAAAGTCAGACCACACCAGGCTTTTAAAAAGAGTGACAAGTGACACACATATTGGTTTATTATTAATAACTCTCAAAACATACTCTATACATCGGTCCTTCAATAACACAACTTGTATATGTGTGTGTTAATTAGGCAATAAGGCACAAGAGGGTTTGCAGTTCGTAAATAAATCACAGTAAAAGGTGTTATTAGGCACTGTTACACTTATTGCCTTATTGCTTTTTTAAAACCATAACTAACACACTATAATTAAAAAACAAGGTGTTACTCATAAATGCGTTTATTGTAAGCAAAAATGTAATCAAGTCCAGTTTTTAAAGTGAACACTGATCACTGATTGACAGGATTTTGGTTAACAATGGAACAATTTAACTGCCATCTAGTGGCCAAATTATAGAATACAGTTTATAAAAAAACAGGCTTGGCGCTCTTTGGGAATCGGCTTGCCGTTTATATTAATATATTTTATGTTGATAAATAATGTATTGTATGTGACACATTGATATGAATGTTTAGCAGTAAGAGGTGTGCTTAATTGTCAAATAATGTCACGGCTGGACAAACGGCTCAGCCAATCAGATTTAAAGTCTGGGACTACTCATTTTATAATGAAGCTCCTGTGCATATAATGAGTAATTGACCTAAAACATGGTCTATATATTGTATGGACTGTCCTTGAGGACTGAATGTGTCGTTTTAACACATTTGTTAAAAGATTTAATCTTGTTTGAACAGGAAGAAGCTAGGCGAGTGGCACTAAAACGAAGAGCAGATGAAACCACTCAGTCAGAAAGTCTAGGCTGGGAGGAAGAGGAAGATGGTATGAACTTCACGTATTAACATTGTGTATTTGAAGGTTTCATTCTAGGCTGTTGTGTAAAAAAAAAAAAAAAAAAAAAAAAAAAAAAAGGTTTTTCCCCCCCCCCCCCCCCCCCCCCCCCCCCCCCCCCCCCCCCCCCCCCCCCCCCCCCCCCCCCCCCCCCCCCCCCCCCCCCCCCCCCCCCCCCCCCCCCCCCTCAGGGTCCACAATTTAAATGATTTCAAGTGTTTATTTGTTTTTTATTTTTATTGGGCTTCCGCTCATAAAACCCACAAAAACAGGAATTCCAAAAATTTGGAATACTATGGAGAAATCACACAAATTTTAGCAGGGCATAAATGTTTTAAACAGAGTGTGACACACTAATCATCTACTAAACAGTACAGTCATGGCCAAAAGTTTTGAGAATAACATAAATATTATATTTTCACATGATCTGCTACCCTCTGGTTTTTTATGTGCGTTAGTCAGATGTGTTTATCACATACAGAAATATAATTGCAATCATATTATGAGTAACAAAAGCTTTTATTGACAGTTAGAATAATGCAACAAGTCAATATTTGCAGTGTTGACCCTTCTTCTTCAGGACCTCTGCTATTCTCCCTGGCATGCTTTCAATCAACTTCTGGACCAAATGCTGACTGATAGCAGTCCATTCTTGCACAATCAATGCTTGCATTTTGTCAGAATGTGTAGGTTTTTGTTTGTCCACCCGTCTCTTGATGATTGACCACAAGTTCTCAATGTGATTAAGATCTGGGAAGTCTCCAAGCCATGGACCCAAAATCTCTATTTTTTTTTTCCCTGAGCCATGTAGTTATCACCTTTGCTTTATGGCAAGGTGCTCCATCATGCTGGAAAAGGCATTGTTGATCACCAAACTGCTCTTGGATGGTTGGGAGAAGTTGCTTTTGGAGGACATTCTGGTACCATTCTTTATTCATGGCTGTGTTTTTAGGCAAGATTGTGAGAGAGCCGATTTCCTTGGCTGAAAAGCAACCCCACACATGAATGGTTTCAGGATGCTTTACAGTTGGCATAAGACAAGACTGGTGGTAGCGCTCACCTTGTCTTCTCCGAATAAGCTGTTTTCCAGATGTCCCAAACAATCGGAAAGGGGATTCATCAGAGAAAATGACTTTACCCCAGTACTCAGCAGTCCACTCCCTGTACCTTTTGCAGAATATCAGTCTCTGATGTTTTTTCTGGAGAAAAGTGGCTTCTTTGCTGCCCTCCTTGAGACCAGGCCTTCCTCCAAGAGTCTCCGCCTCACAGTGCATGCAGATGCACTCACACCTGCCTGCGGCCATTCCTGAGCAAGCTCTGCACTGCTGGTAGCCCGATTCCATAGCTAAAACACTTTTAAGAGACGACGGTTCTTGCGCTTGCTGGTCTTTCTTGGGCGCCCTGGAGCCTTTTTGGCAACAATGGGACCTCTCTCCTTGAAGTTCTTAATGATGCAATAGATTGTTGACTGAGGTGCAATCTTTCTAGCTGCGATACTCTTCCCTGTTAGGCCATTTTTGTGCAGTGATGACTGCACGTGTTTCTTTAGAGATAACCATGGTTAACAGAAGAGAAACAATCATGCCATGCACCAGCCTCCTTTTAAAGTGTCCAGTGGTGTCATTCTTACCTAATCATGACAGATTGATCTCCAGCCCTGTCCTCATCAACACCCACACCTGTGTTAATGGAGCAATCACTAAAACGATGTTAGCTGGTCTTTTTAAGGCAATGAAGTTGAAATGTGTTTTGGGGGATAAAGTTGATTTTCTAGGCAAATATTGACTTTGCAATTAATTGCTGTTAAGCTGATCACTCTTTATAACATTCTGGAGTATATGCAAATTGCCATTATAAAAACTGACGCAGTAGACTTTGTAAAAATTAATATTTGGATCATTCTCAAAACTTTTGACAAAGACTGTAGAGGTAAGGAACAGAATCCAAACTGCTTGAAGTCCAGTGTGAAATATCCAGTCAGTCATGATTTGGGGTGTAATGTCCGGTGCAGGTGTTGGTAAACTCTGCTTTCTTAAATCTAAGCTCACTGCAACAGTCTACCAGAATGTTTAAGAGGACCTCATGATTCCTTCTTTTGAGGATCAGTATGGAGATGCAGGTTTCATATTCCGGCAGGACCTGGCCCCTGCCCATGCCGCCAGAAGCACCAAATCCTGGTTTGATGCCCATGCCCATGTTTGATGCCCACATCGCTTAACTGTTCAGCCAACTCGCCGGAACTAAACCAAATTAAAAATGAGGTATTCTCTGAGGCATTAAGAAAAACTGGGCTTCCATAAACTTCCACAAGATAATTACCTTAGAGTCAAGTTACATAGAGGCAGTGATTAAAGCAAAGAATTCCCAACCAAGTATTGAAGATTGACATATGTTTTGAAAGTATCATATTTTGATTGAATTGATGTGATCCTAATTTCTTTCTAAAAAAAAACTGCAGTAGTTTGAGCTGATTTCTCCACCATTTTAAATTTTTTTGAATTCCTGTTTTTATGGGTTTATGAGCAGGAAGCCAAAATTATGTCAAAGTAAACAAATAAATACTTGATAGCATTTAAATTGTGGGCCCTGAATCTATAATCTATGAATGTTTAATTTTTTAAATAGAATTATGGAAATTAATCAACTTTTCCATGATATATCAATTTTATTGGAAAGGGTCTGTATGTACCCAATCAAATTTTATATGCCAACTAAATGCAACTAAATATGCCAACTAAATGCAGCACTTCATTTTGATTTACACCTAATATAACATAGAGGAACTGAAAATCAGGGAGTTGTGCACTAATGTCAAATCTTTTAATAAAGTAAAATTTCTTTGGGTTCTCTAGCATTCTTTTTGACCTATTTGGTTTACATTGTTTTAGTCCATCAGTATTTCATGACAAAAATTTATGCATAGCATAAATAATGACAAATATTTAGGCGTAATTGGGCTTAAGAAGGATTTCAGCATCACAATTAAAATGTTGATTTGCTGCTGTGCTTGGATATTTGTTCTGTACTTTTTCTTGGTATAATAATAATTTAGCGGGAAACTGGAAACTGCTGCTTACAATCTCGCATACAAATCAATTATAGACTTTTGTCTAGCTACGTTTTTTTTCTTATTACCTACAGATGAATTTCTTGGGACCACATCTCCATCTCGTCTTGATTTCACTCCTTCTGTTACTATACAGACCAAACCTTCATACCCCTCTCCTTCTGAGCCACCTGGTTTCCACACTGATGCTATACCTGACATTACTCCCTCTGTCAGCAGTGATAGTGTGAGTCTCCCTACACAGTTGGAATATCTTGTAGCAGGCTGTGCCAATGCATCCTCTGAGCTAGTAAAAAAGCCGTCACTCAGTCCGGAGGAGTCGATGGTAACGACCACACTAGAGCCATCCAAAACTGTGGGCTCAGAGGAGGAAGTAGGTGAAACAGAGATAGCAAAGGAAGAAGGAATGAGACCAGATGAGGCAAAGGAGGGAGTGCAGGATCTCCGTGTGTATGAGCTCAGCTCGAACAGTGGCAAGTCAACGCCTTCCACCAATGGAAAAAAAGGTGAGAGGATTTTTTTAAAGCAGACCTACAATGTGCACTTGCAGAGTAGGTGTTTGGGTTTTGATGAGCTCGCATTTCATTTAAATCTGTGCTTTTGATCATGTTCATCTTGGATTATTAGCAAAGAAAGAATACTTTAAGATTTTCATCTGCATGGAAAACAAGGCTTTTAAAATTGATTTTATTACTTGACATTTCCAACCTGGTTAAAATTTAGATAACATGACACAAAAAACTAATCATTATTTTACTGAATATATGTCTAATTGTTTAAATGGCTAGGCCATCGGATTAGCCACACATGCGGTGCTTATAGATCATTAAAGGGGTGAATCACCAAATATGAATATGAATATTTAAAAAATTTTAAGTGTCTTTGTTCATAAGTTAATATTTCACTATTATTATCCGTCCAATTTCGTACTAATACACCAATATTTGATGATGACGAAGATGATGATGGATAATACCTTCCCACAATGGGGAAATTCAAAAAGTGAGCAATATCACATGTAAAACATTGGAAAAGGAAAAGATAGGTGATTAAAAAAACAGCCTCAAACTATGTTCCCAAAGGAGAACAGTTTAGGAACCCGAAAAAACATCTTTAACTTAAAGCACATATATAACATAAACTCCGACATGTTCACAGTTTTTGGACCAGGTACAACTTAATGCAGCGCTCAGGCCCATCATGCCTATGCCCCTGGTTGAACTTTGCTGGTCTCAATAGGGCTTATTATCCAACATATTTTACAAGGTGCAGGTCTCCTTTTCCTTTTTTTCCCGTCAGTATGGTAGCTCACTGTGTAGGGTGTTGCGCTATCAATCTAAAGGGTTCAAATTGCTGAACCTTTATTGCTCCAGGGATGCTGTACCAACCCTGTGCTCTGCACCCAATATCAAGTTGGGAGTTCACTTGGGATAACAGCATTTGCTAAATGATTAAATGTAAACACAAATGTTTTCCTATCAAGCTTTGCAGTCTTGCTATGATGTTGTTGCAAAGGCCATTGTTTACATTTAAAGGATTTTCCATTTTTGGAGAAATAAGACACCTGATAATTTCACAAACTGTACATTAATGCCCTGCACTGTTAATTCTACCCAGATGCTTGAGGAAGATGAGTGTTTGGTCCTCACATGGTTTCTTCCAACACCATCAGGGAGTTTTTTTTCCTCTCCACTGTTGCTTCATCTTGCTCTTTGTGGGTTCAGGCTTAGGACACTGATGAGCTGCTTTGAGACATGTACTATTGTAAAAAGCTCTATATAATTAAGCAAACTTAAACTTAAAATTAACTTCTTTTTTCATTATATCAAGGTTTTTGTTGGAGGGTAAGCCTCCTTCACGGCCTCTGGAAAATGTTTCCTGTCTTCAATTTATACACAGCCTTTTGTAGCCTTTGAAACTCCATGAAATGTATGTTTACTATGGCTTTTGTTTGATGGCTGTTAATTTTATCTTCTTATGGCTTGAAACATACTCAGTCTGTTCATTTAAAAAAAGCCTGTGCATAAAACTAATGCTCTAATGTTAATCTCTTAGTTTTCTGTATTGTTGCTTTGTAACAACTTACTGATGTAATCAGTGCTCAGATCAGTTTGAACTGAATTGACCCTCTGTGTCTGAACATTCCAGGTGATCAGCAGTTGCGCCAGCTTTCTAAGTAGCTTATTTGTCACCAACTGTTTTGTTGCAGTAGATCAGTAGCACACCATTAGTTCGGTGTGAAAAACACATGCATTATTTTATAAATCTGGTGCTTTAAATATTTACATTAAAATTACATTTGGTCATTTAGCAGACATTTTTATCCAAAGCGACTTAAAAATATCCCAACTTGATGATTGGTGTCAGAACACAGGGCTGACCATACAGCCTGGTTAAGGTTTGAGGGCCTTGCTCCAGGACCCATAAATAAGTCTAGTGGCTTCTAAATGTTTGTTACCCCCTTTAGAAAAGTTTATTTATTCATTCATCATCTCTCGCTTTATCCTCTATTAGGGTCGCGGTGGGGTTCCCCATGCCCATCCAGGGGAGAACGTTTCGGGCGCTGGGCAGATAGACCCAGGACAGGGCGCCAATCCATCGCTGGGCACACACTCACTTACACAGACACACTCTATATGGGGCACTTTGGAGAATTCAATTAACTTGATCCATGTTTTTGGACTGTGGGAGGAAACCGGAGAACTGGAGGAAACCCACGCGGACACGGGGAGAAAATGGAAACTCCACCCAGATGGGGATTCGAACTGGGAATCCCTAGCGCTGAGAGGCAAACGTGGTAACCACTAATGTAGATAAAAAAGATCCAATTTAATCAAACCAGACAAAAATTCGATTTGTTTTTTAATAAAAATAATAATCCATTATTACATATCTGTGAGTAACAAATGTATTTCCACTCGTGCTTTCTGTATCTGGTGTAAACTTTTAAGTAAGAAAAAAGTGCATGTGGATATCCATCCGTCCATTATCTTCCACTTTATCCTCTACTAGGGTCGCGGTACAAACAGCTCTAAGTCCAAAAAAAACTTCAAAGCTCATGACATTTCTGAAAGACATTGGAATAAAGGCTCAATTATAGCCTTATAGTAAGATTATAAGACTGTATAAATAACAACCCACCCACTGCCATGAGTAAGGCCGAAAGTTGATTCATGGCGTTAAAACCCAAACAAACAAACTAGGGTCGCGGGGGGCAGATACACCTAGGACAGGGCGCCAATCTATCTCTGGGCACACACTCACTCACACACACACACACACAAACACACTCTATATGGGGCAATCTGGAGAATTCAGTTCACCTTGATCCATGTTTTTGGATTGTGGGAGAAAACCAGAGAAGAAAGAGGAAACCCACGTGCCCACAGGGAGAATATGGAAACTCCACCCAGATTGGGATTTGAACCGGGAATCCGTAGCGCTGAGAGGCGAACGTGCTAACCACTAAGCCTGCAAGTACACATTTAATTGTTAATTAGTCTTTTAAACAGTCCTGTACATTTGGTCATTTAACAGATGCTTTTATCCAAAGCAACTACAGGGTTGGACATAGCACCCTGGAGCAATGAGGGTTAAGGGCTACTGACTTTCTTCATAAAACCTGCTTGCTTCAGGTTTTTCCACAATATTTCTGTTGGATTAAAGCAGGACTTTACTCTAAATTATATTTCCGTGGTTGAACTAAAATGCTTTGTGTGTACTTAGGGTTGTTGTCTTGCTGCATGACCCACATTCAAGATGAAGGGGTTTTCAATAATGGCATGCTGGCCTGAACAAGATGCATCAAAACAAGCCCAGACCATGATACTAGGTTCAAACCACCATGTTCACAAATAAAATGATAATTTCTTTAAAAAAATTCAAATGCATTGTTCTAAAGTAAAGTTTCTCTTTTAATCACACAAGATCTATTTTAGTCCCATCTTTTAGCTTTCGTTTTTAGTGTTTTCTCAAATGTGGAATCGTTCTCATTATTTTGATGTACGAGTGTTCCTGTGATGAGGCTAAGGTAATTGATCATCACCAGCAATGAATACCCACCTGTTATATTTGTTATAAATACCTGTAATTCTTACCATCATAAGGGTGGCACAGTGGCTTAGTGGTTAGCACGCTCGCCTCTCAGCGCTAGGGATTCCCGTTTCGAATCCCAATCTGGGTGAAGTTTCCATGTTCTCCCCGTGTCTGCTTGGGTTTCCTCCGGGTTCTCCGGTTTCCTCCCACAGTCCAAAAACATGGATCAAGGTCATTTCTCCATATAGAGTGTGTTTGTGTATGTGTGAGTGAGCGAGTGAGTGTGTGCCCAGTGATGGTTTGGCGCCCTGTCCTGGGTATATCTGCCCAGTCCGAAACATTTTCCCTGGATGGGCATGGGGAACCCCCCCGTGACCCTAGTAGAGGATAAAGTGGAAGATAATAGATGGATGGATAGACTTACCATCATCATTTGTTGGTTTGAGGGTGTGGTGATTACTCACTGTCTTGGGGGTAGGCTGTTGGGCCCACAGCTTAATCTGTTGGAGGGAGTGTGAGAACATGGTTCGAGCCAGGTTAAGGGGGTGGGGCAAGATCTATAAGAAGGGTTAATAAAGAGACTTTAGGGGGGCAGGTTGTACAGTTTGAGCTGCTATAAGTACAAGAAAATTCCCGTGATCCTTTTGTTTGTATTTTTCCAATAAATTTCACTGATTGTGTGGACATTGGTGGAAAAGGCATGGTACCTCCAATCACTACAGCACTGCATGGCAACACTACCCAGTGTCTTAATGTTCCCTACACGGGTATTTAACGATGCATCGTCACAGTTCCCAATAAAGTGCTTAGTGATTTGTTATTCATTTTAGTAAAATCATCTTCTTGAAACTGTTTTAATGTTGCTTGGAGTTTCTTTTTTGATTTCTTATGAATCTTAATAGATTTATTCGGATATTGACAGGATCCAGCACAGATGTGAGTGAGGACTGGGAGAAGGACTTTGATCTGGATATGACCGAAGAGGAAGTGCAGCAAGCTTTGTCCAAGGCCGATGCCACTGCAGAGGTGCTTCTTAAACCTTCATTATTACAATACATGAGTTAATATACAGCATTCTTTTTCATATTAATAGTTGGTCGGCACAATGGCTTTACTTTGACTGTGGTTTACTCCCACAGTCCAAAAACATGGATTTAAGAGAAGCGGAATGTACTAAATTGCCCCATAAGGAGTGTGTTTGTGTGTGTCTGTATGAGTGAGTGTGCCCAGCGATAGATTGCCCCCCCCACACCTTGACCCTAGTAGAGGATTACGTAGAAGATAATGAATATTTGAATGTTTTTCACCATGACAACTTCAGAAAGTTATGAGAACCTATATAAACATTCATTCATTATCTCCCGCTTTATCCTCTATTAGGGTTGCGGTGGGGTTCCCCATGCCCATCCAGAGGAGAACATCTCAGGCGCTGGGCAGATAGACCCAGGACAGGGCGCCAATCCATCGCTGCGCACACACTCACTCACACAGACACTCTATATGGGGCAATTTTGACAATTCAATTGACTTGATCCATGTTTTTGAACTGTGGGAGGAAACCGAAGAACCCGGAGGAAACCCACGCAGACACAGGGAGAACATGGAAACTCCACCCAGATGGGGATTCGAACCGGGAATCCCTAGTGCTGAGAGGCAAACGTGCTAATCACTAAGCCACCGTGCCGCCCCCTATATAAACAGTTTCACTTAACTATTGTAAATCTTGTTTTTTTCTGTTCCAGTTTGAGGATGAGGACTGGGAGAACTGGAACTAAACTTTTAAGCCTCAATGACTTGAGAACATCTCTGATCCCAAACCCTCGCTTTAACCTCAAACTCTACCCTCATCAAGTCTGAGCAAGAGAAGCACCATGGACTGGTGATGGGATGACTTCCAGCTAAATACATTTTGATCAGAACTGAGCACGTAAAAGCACCCAGCCAGTCGCGATGTGGTCTAATGCATTTTCGAAGGTAATAGTTAAACTGAGATGAGGTGGAGATTTGCTCGTAGCTGATGTTTAACGTGAGAAGACGTTTGGGTTTACCAGGAACCTGGAGGATTGATGTGAATGTGGGGTTGGCTGGGTGACTCCACCCTGGCTTACAGTATCTATATTGTTCTACTCTGACAGTAGAAGCAGGGAAAATGCAATCGGTAACTTTCAAGACTCCATAGTAGCCACTCTCTAACATGCAGCTTTTACTGTTTGTAGAGTTAGGAATAAATCCTTACCACAAAGTAAGTCTTTCTCGTCATCGTTCCCTGTTTTGTGGTTTTGCTTTGGCATATTGTCATTTGGCTTTTTTCTTTGTCTACAAATTGCTAAGGATGAGTCAGTCTTATGCAAATGACTCAGAATATTGTTTTTCTTTTTTAATCAAAACGAAGCAGTGTAGAACTTTGTTTTTTTGTTTATGTGAAATGCGCGCAAAATTGTCTTTTTTGTCACATTTCAATGATCTGGAATAAATTTAATAAACAACACCAATCACAACCTCTGTGTTGTGTGGTCGGGCTTTTTTAATATGGTGTATAATATCAGAGAAAGTTTTAATAACAACCTTTTGAATAAGTTCTTATTTAGCTATTTATAGTTTAAATTAAACTTGTATGAAATAAATACATTTAGAAAATAGTTTTATTGTTAAGCGAGCAGTTGGGTTTTACCTTAGACAAGCTTTTGATTCGGGGCGTTATGATTCAATCAATCCATTATCTTCTGCTTTGTCCTCTATTAGGGTCGCGGGGGGTTTCCCATGCCCATCCAGGGGAGATCGTCTCGGGCGCTGGGCAGACACACCCAGGATAGGGCGCCAATCTATCACTGGGCAGACACACACAAACACACTCTATATGGGGCAATTTTGGGAACTCATTTGACTTGATCCATGTTTGTGGACTGTGGGAGGAAACGCAGACGGACACGGGGAGTACATAGAAACTCCACCCAGATGGGGATTCGAACCGGGAATCCCTAACACTGACGTGCTAACCACCAAGCCACCGTGCCGCCCACATTATGATTCCTGTTGTCCTAATTCTAATCTGAATTCTTCCTATTGTTGATATTGGAAAAACGAAAAAATAAGGGGTGGCACAGTGAGGTAGTGGTAAGCTGTCTGCCTCTCACTGCTGGGGATCCAGGTTCAAATCCTGACCTGGGTTGCTTGCTGCTCTTCCAGTTTGTACAGTCAGAGCTCTATAACTGATTCAAAACTCTGCAGCCCAACTTGTGGTCAACCAGCTCAAGTGAACTCATGTCATTACATTATGACTCTCTCCACACACAGTTCCAGTAAAAGGAACTCTAAATGCTTCAGCATACCAAGACATTTATGACCATTCCATGCTCCTACCTTTGTGGGAACAGTTTGGAGCTGGCCCCTTCCTCTTCCTCATGACTGTGCACCAGCGCACAAAGCAAGTTCCATAAAGACATGGAGGACAGAGTCTGATGTGGATGAACTTGACTGGTCTGCACAGAGTCCTGACCTTAACCTGACCGAACACCTTTGGGATGATTTAAAGTGGAGACAGAGAGCCAGGCCTTCTTGTCCAACATCAGTGTGTGACCTCACAAATGCGCTTCTGAAAGAATGAGCCAAAATTCCCATAAACACACTCCTAAAGCTTGTGGACAGCCCTCCCAGAAGAGTTGAAGCTGTTCTAGCTGCAAAGGGTGGACCGAACTCATATTAAACCCTAGGCAGCTGTGCCAATAATGTGTGTGTATGTATATATAGTAATGGATTGGATGTAGCTCTGTTATTCACTAAAATATTTCTTTTCAGTTCAGAATATAGATGGATGTAGTATGTTTATTTCTCCAGTGCAGCCTTAACACCATCTGAGTTTCTGAACTATATTTGGAGAGATTGTTTCCCTTCTGCCTAAAACACAGTTAGTGAAGGAGGACAGTCATATTTTACATAAAGGTCTGACTTGCAAGTTTTATTCTATTTCATTCTTGATTTGGCTGATGGCGCTGCAATCAAAGCCCTGTAAGAGAAAGTTAAAGACTTCCACATCAAACTGACCCAACCATACACCAACAGGGCACCAGGGTACAGTCATAAAACAAAAAAAGGTTCCCACAATTGTTGAAACTGCATGGCATGGCATGGTGCTTTATTTTTCGAGGGTCCGAATAAACCCCCTAAATATAACAAGAGTTGTGTCTTAATGTGTGAATCCTGAGTGGGTTCAGTTAAGTCAGTGTTGCAAATTCTGAATTTTAGACTTATGACTACAGTGTGAGTTTATATTAAAGCCGTCACTGTGACCGTTTTCTATTAGGATTCTTTTCGATTCGATCAGGCGATCATTGTACTTCAGAAAACTATTTACACTTATAAGTGTGCCATCTTCAGGGCAGTATTGGTATTACTGGCTGAAAAATATATTGACATGTTCATTTACGTTGCATTTAGTCATTTAGCACACGCTTTTAGCTAAAGCAATATACAGATCAGAGATATACATGTAGATCTCCGTATTTGTACATTACATGAGGTTAAAAAAAATGTAAACCCTTGGCTTTTGACCATTAGAGAATATAATAAATGGGAATAACAAAACATGCAGCAAAGTAGATGGACATATATGTAATAGAACATATATATATATATATATATATATATATATATATATATATATATATATATATATATATATTGTTTGAGTGAGTGAGTGTGTGCCCAGCGATAGATTGGCACCCTGTCCTGGGTGTATCTACCCAGTGCCCGAAACGTTCTCCCCTGGATGGGCATAGGAAACCCCACCGCGACCCTAATAGAGGATAAAGCGGAAGAAAATTAGTGACACCTCAAAGGACATCTAACCAAGAGGCCAGTAATGTATGTGATATGTTCAATTGATATGAAGCCTGCTGTTCTTCTGGTGAAATTCATTTTCAGCCCAGCTTTACATATGTTCTCATGTGAAAACAGTGTTTTTTTTAAGTGTATGGGAATCTATGAATGATGGCATTATGTCAAGCAGAATGCTCAGACATGTTTCATGTTTTCCGGGTATGAAGTCTGTAGAGTATATTGATGAACAATGATGAAAAGTTATGCTTCATAAGTCAAGTAATAGTAATTTATTGTACTTACACACAGATATGTATTTATACTCCACATTTCACCCATCAGTGCAGTGAAACACACATGTGTACACAAACTGTTGAAGTGAGCACACCTGCCCAGAGCGGTGGGCAGTCTTGTATATGGCACCCGGGGAGCAATTGGGTTTAGGTGCTTTGCCCAAGGGCATTCAGCTATGGTACTGGGTGGGACCTGGAATCGAACTGGGGACCTTCAGGTCACAAGTTTGGCTTCTTCACCACAAACCTAAGACTGCCCCATGTCTGTATGTATCTAGAGTCCAACATGCAGTCCATCTGTTTGTGGACTATAGTACATACTGTGTTAGTTTCCTTTAATCTATTCTCTTATACTCAGGACCCCAATAGTACCATCCCAGAGCAGGTATAATTTGATTGGTGCATTATTCCAGTCAAAAGTTTGGACACTCCCCCTCTTTTGCTCCACTTACTGTCCATGTTCTCAGATCCACTTACTATGAAGATGGACTTTGTAGTTCTACAAATCCAGGCTGTAGTCCATCTGTTTGTGGATTACAGTACATACTGTGTACTTTGTTCCAATGGTCAGGACCCCAATAGTACCATCACAGTGCAGGTATTATTTGGTTGTTTGCATTATTCCTATCCCAGCAGTGTCACTGAGGTGTTTAAATGAAACTACAGCAGCACTGCTACACTAAAACCCCCTCACCACATCAGTGTCACGGCAGAACTGACAATAAACAATCCACCATCAAAATTATACCTATTCTGTGATGCTCCTGACCAATAGTGAACAGAATACCAACAGGGGCCTAAAAAACAAAGAGACACAGATGTACTACAGTCTGTAATTATAAAACTACAAAGTCAATTTAATAAATGAAGGCTCGACAATGAGGCAAGAAGGTGATGCTTTGCGAAAAACGTTGGCTATATTACAAACTTTAGTCATAAACGTAGGTTGAATTTGTGGACATTCGATTGTTTGGGTTATCACTTAAAAACGCTCGGGAGAAGCCTTATATTCTTATTTTGGACGCCAGAGGGCAGTGTTATACCGCAGAGTCATTTTATACTGTAGGCAGCAACCAAGTAAAAAGACTTACAACTGAAAAAACTATAATTATAATTACAATTATTTTATTAAGTAATTTTTAAAGATGTATTTATTAGGTGGGTGGTATGGCACAGTGGCATCTGTGTGTTTGTTTGTGTGTGTGTGTGTGTGTGTGTGTGTGCGTGTGCGCGCGCGCGCGCGCGCATGCATGTGTAAATGCATGTGTGTATCTGTCTGTGTGTGTGTATGTGTGTTTGTTGTGTGTGTGTTTGTTGTGTGTGTGTGTGGTGCGTTTGTGTGTGCGTGCGTGTGTTTTTGTGTTTGTTGTGTGTGCGCGTGCATGCATGCATGCGTGCGTGCGTGCATGCTTGCGTGTGTGTGTGTGTGTGTCTGTCTGTGTCTGTCTGTATGTGCGTCCGCGTGTGTGTCTCTGTGTGTGTGCGCGTGTTTGTGTGTGTCTCTGTGTGTGTGTGTGTGTGTGTGTGTGTGTGTGTGTGTGTGTGTGTGTGTGCGTGTGTGTG
>JAFMOD010000959.1:528308-567056 GCA_019802435.1 Corydoras maculifer
GGGGGCTGAATAATTTTGCACATCGCACTTTTCAGTTTTTTATTTGTAAAAAAATTGTTGATTCATGTATAACTTTCATTCCACTTCACAATTGTATACCACTTTGTGTTGGTCTTTCACATTAAATTCCAGTGAAATATATTTATGTTTGTGGTTGTAATGTGACAAAATATGGCAAAGTTCAAGGGGTATGAATACTTTTGCAACCCACTGTATCACACTCAGTCACACAGACACATGCTATATATGGGGCAATTTAGAGCAATTTACCTTGAATCCATGTTTTTTGACTCATTCATTTATTCATTATCTTCCACTTAATATTCTACTAGGGTTGCATGGGTCCCCCATGCCCATCCAGGGGAAAACATCTGGGGACACACTTATACCGCAGACACACTTACAGGCTCCATGTTTTTAGACTGTGGGAGAAAACTGGAGAACCCAGAGTAAACCCACACGGACATGTGGGGAACATAAGTAATTCTTCACTCCACCTAGATTGGGATTCGAACCTGGAATCCCCAGCGCAGAGAGGCAAACTTGCGAACCACTAAGCCACCATGCCGCATGCTAACAATATTCATTTGCATATTATTAACGGATTATCAGCAGATGTGACCACCAACAGTTTTGACAGTTTCCCTATTTGGAACATTCAGGTTTGTGTTAAAATGCTAATAAATAACAAGGAACGAGGAAAGACATCAACAATTATCCGAGTGAAGAAACTGTTGTTGCTCATCAATCCAGGAAGCCAGTTCCAAACACTGTAAAGTCTATCATTTTACAATATTAAACATTTTTTACATATGGTAAACATGTTAAACAGCTGACATCTTTCCAGAATAGATGGCAAGTTTGATGAGTCGGCATACAGAGAGGAAGTTGGAAAGGTTCACAGACAGGTGTAGAACAACCTGTCTCTGACCATCTACAAGACCAAAGAGATGGTTGTTAACTTCAGGAGACTATTAAGTAATTTCAGGGCCATTAAATGAATTAATAAAAATTGTTAACTAATACGCGGCACGGTGGCTTAGTGGTTAGCACGTTCGCTAATAATACATTTTGGTCAAGATATACAATATATTATTTTCGCAACATATTTTATAAACTTTGTTCTGTAATTGGTGGTATGGTGGCTTAGTGGTTAGCACGTTCGCCTCTCAGCGCTAGGGATTCCCGGTTCGAATCCCCATCTGGGTGGAGTTTCCATGTTCTCCCCGTGTCCGCGTGGGTTTCCTCCGGGTTCTCCGGTTTCCTCCCACAGTCCAAAAACATGGATCAAGTCAATTGAGTTCTCCAAATTGCCCCATATAGAGGTGTGTTTCAGTGAGTGAGTGTGTGCCCAGCGATGGATTGGCGCCCTGTCCTGGGTGTCTGCCCAGCGCCCGAGACGTTCTCCCCTTGATGGGCATGGGGAACCCCACCGCGACCCTAATAGGGGATAAAGCGGGTGATAATGAATGAATTAATAACTAATACATTATAGAGTCAGCCCAGCGATGGATTGGCGCCCTGTCCTGGGTCTATCTGCCCAGCGCCCGAGACGTTCTCCCCTGGATGGGCATGGGGAACCCCACCACGACCCTAACAGAGGATAAGCGGGAGATAATGAATGAATGAATGAATGAATTATGGAGTCAAACAAATATGTATATTCAGACTATTCATATTTATCAATGGTTGATTTAAACAATGTGTGGGATGGTAAAACGTGGTAAAAGCTGAAAACATGGTGATCATTAGTGGAAAAGGCACTCTGACTCTCCTTCCCTTTGATATTAGGGATCACCTGGTCCAAATCTCGTTATTTATTGATTAATATTAATTGTTTTTTTCTTACACTACACGAGGCAAGATTTGCACTGTGCTAAATGAGGAGGTGGCTTTTCGGAAAGTTGGAGAACGTTGGAGAAAGTTTCGGGTTTTGGGCAGATACACCCAGGACAGGGCACTAATCTATGGCTGGACACACTCACTCACAGACACACACTATATGGGACAATGTTTTATTTATTGATATTTGGACTGTGGGAGGAACCGGAGAACCTGGAGGAAACCCACGCGGACACGGGGAGAACATGGAAACTCTATTCAGATGGGGATTTGAACCGGGAATCCGGGAATGTGTCACAAAGTGCCACAAAGTCACCTAAAAGTATTATTCCAACATTCATTCATTCATTATCTCCTACTTATCCTCGATTAGGGTCGCGGTGGGGTTCCCCATGCACATCCAGGGGAGAACGTCTCGGGCGCTGGGCAGATACACCCAGGACAGGGCGCCAATCCATCGCTGGGCACACACTCACTCACACACACACACTCTATATGGGGCAATTTGGAGAATTCAATTAACTTGATCCATGTTTTTGGACTGTGGGAGGAAACCGGAGAACCCGGAGGAAACCCACGCAGACACGGGGAGAACCTGGAAACTCCACCCAGATGGGGATCAGTTCACCATATTTTACCATCATTCATCTGTGCATTGTACAGCCTTCATTTCTTAGGGCATCTATTAACAGAATATTAATTACATCTCGCCCCCACATTCAATAACACTTCCAGCTGAAAAATTTGTTGTTTTAAATTTTAAGTTTTAAATTTTTCCTACAAGGTGGCACCAGTGGCTTGGTGGTTAGCACATTCGCCTCTCAATGCTCCACCCAATCTGGGTGAAATTTCCATGTTTTCACCGTGTCCACATGGGTTTCCTCTGGGTTTTCAGGTCCAAAAACTTAGATTCAAGGTGAATTAAATGCTCTAATTTGCTCTGTATAGTGCGAGTTTGTGTGGGTGTCTGTCTGAGTGAGTGTGCCCAGCGATAGATTGTGTGCTGTCCTGGGTGTATCTGCCCAGTGCCCAAAATGTTCTGCCCTGGATGGGCATAGGGAACCCCCGCCCCCACAACCCTAATATAGGATAAAGCGGAAGATATTTAAAAAATAAATTCATTTTTGGTACTTTTAAAATCCAGGGGGCGAGGTTCACAGGGCCCGAGGCACAGCCAAGGGCAGCTATAAGACCTTTATCACACAGTTACATGTCACCTTTCGCCATCCTCGCCAGGGACACCTTAGTGGGGATCTGTTTTGCAGCTGTGACATGGATACCGCCCTGCAGTTGAGTTAAATTTGGAATTTCATACCCTGGCACCAGGTAACCACTGGAATAAGGCAGCTTTATTCACCCTGTTCTGTACAGCCTTTAAACCTGAGCTTTAACTCGAGATGCCCTGCTGGGATTCATCATGGAATTAGACTACCTTATCCCTGCACATATGGGGTGGTGCATCGCCCTTATCCTCCTTTAACACCCTCACGTTCTCCGCCTCGGCACCAGTAAGTAGTACCCATGGTTGATAGAGCCCACTTGATGCACATCCTACCTCACGACTCTATTACAATCTATCGCTGGGCACACACTCACTCACACAAACACACTCTATGCGAGGCAATTTGGAGAACTCAATTGACTTGATTCATGTTTTTGGACCGTGGGAGGAAACCAGAGAACCCGGACGAAACCCACACAGACACAGGAAACTCCACCCAGATGGGGATTCGAACCGGGAATCCCTAGTGCTGATATATATATTCATTCATTCATTATCTCATTATCATATAGATAGATAGATAGATAGATAGATAGATAGATAGATAGATAGATAGATAGATAGATAGATAGATAGATAGATAGATAGATAGATAGATAGATAGATAGATAGATAGATAGATAGATAGATAGATAGATAGATAGATAGATAGATAGATAGTTGTTTAATAATAAACAGATATATAGAAGTCGACTTTTATTATATGTGAAGAACCCAAAACAGTAACCGAATAACCAGCTTTAGAGAGAAATTGACTATGGCAACAAAATTATCTAGAACACTGAACTGCTGTGTGGACCTTAGGAATTCTGCTAGCATCTGTTGATGCGTTTAGTGAGAAATACAGTCTTAGTATGGGATTTATGCCAAACCTAGCTCAGCACCAAAGCAGAAGAATGTGTATACTATTACACATACTGCTTTCCTAACATGTTTCTCAATTTTTTTGGCTTGTGAAGAGTGGATTTGAATGCAGTGGTCAGACCATGAAACTATTTTCCAGTACAGTGGGAGTGCAAACAATGAGGGACCTGAATGTCTAAACGTTTATTTATACAGTACATAAGCAGAGTGACCCAAAAAAGACATCTGGTTTTGATAGTATGCAAGGCATAAGTCAATTGGTATGGCTTTCTTGCTGATCCTCCCAAGCTTCTCAGCCCATCGTTGCTTTGTATGGTTAATTCAAGGCTTAGTAGCAACTTAGAAGACAATTTTCAAAAACGACAATTTATTTTAAGCAAATGTGAAATTCAATATGCGAATGTATGAATATGCTAGCATGCTGTTGAGTTCTTACTGAAAATGATGCTGTAATGTAGCCTGAAAAAGTAATAACTGACAGGCTTCATTCATGACAGGCTTCATAAATAACAAAAATTGTCTCTGCTCCAATATTGAACAAGTGAGCTTGGGCATACCCCTAGTTGGAGGCCCCAAAATTTACCAGTCTTTGATATCTATCAGGTCCATCAAGAGGTATTCACTCGACAAAGAATGTCTAGATACATACATACACATACCCTTTTACATACACATCTAAGATAAATTAAAATTTTAACAAGACTAACCCTTAAATAGTTATTATTGTCTCTATTTTTCATAAGACTTTAAGAACTGTCGTGGGTCGTGGGTGGTTCCCCATGCCCATCCAGGGGAGTTTAGGGCGCTGGGCAGATATACCCAGGACAGGTACCAATCTATCGCTGATTCATGTTTTTGGACTGTGGAAGGAAACCGGAGAACCCGGAAGAAACCCACACGGACATGGGGAGACTCCACCCATGGAAACTCCACCCAGATTGGGATCCGGGAATCCGGAGCGCTGAGTGGAGAATGTGCTAACTAATAAGCCACCGTGCCGCCACTATTAATATCCAAATATTTGAAATATATGTATATTTTCAACTTACCTTTACATAATATTAAATAATATTTAGTCTATTTTACTAGCAAGTGAAAATATCAAATAAACCTAACCCTAAAAACAATGGATATGTTTGAAACCAGTGGTTCTCAAACTTTTCAGACCAAGTAATACTAATTAACAAACCAACACTTCAAAGTACTACATGTTATTCATCACAGAACAATATATGGAAAATATCAGTTAGTTGTAAGTGTATATCAAAGCAATGAGGTATGAGAGGACATGCAATTATTTTGAATAAATCACTGGAAAGCGTGTTGTTAGGCACCAAGCGTCCTGCTGTTATATCTTTTTCCAGTAAGTTATTCACAATACCCAACCTTGAGATTCTTATTGCTTTCATTAAACAGTTACAGGCACACAATATAAAAAACAAAAAAGTTTTGATTCATAAATGTTTATTGAAAGTAAAATCACTTATTAACTGGACTTCCTCAATGTAATCTAATCTGTTGTTTAAAACAAAGTTCAAATTAATGTTCCAGCATTTTTTTGTATAGCGCTTTTTACAATAGCACATTGTCACAAAGCAGCTTTACAGAATTATAAGCCTTTAAATCCCCAAAACCGAAGCAACAGTGGCAAGAAAAAACTGTTATGTTCATATTTTTTTTTAGTAAGGATCCTTAATAAGAGGAAAAGGACCCAGACTCAGTGTGGGCCTTAAGCGGCTGGGCAGCTGATTTCCGAGTATGAAAGCTAATCGCAGAATAAAATGTTTTCAATTTCTTTAACAATGAAATCTAGTTGCCAAACTACAGAATGCAGTTTTTTAAAATACATTAGGAAGATAATATATTGTATATCCAAACTATTATCTGGTGTACCACCTCATGCTACTTTGTGTACCACCGGTGGTACATGTGCCACATATTGAGAACCTCTGTGTTAAACCAGGGCAGCATGGTAGCTTGGTGGTTGGCACATTCTCATCTTTTGGTACTGAGAAATCCGAATCGCATTCCGAATCGCAATCTGGGTGGAGTTTCCATGTTATCCTTTTGTCCGCATGGGTTTGGTGTGCATCCGGGTTCTCCAGTTTCCTTCCACAGTCCAATAACATGGATCAAGGTAAATTGAATGCTCCGAATTGCCTCATATACAGTGTGTTTCTGTGTGAGATAGATTGGCACCCTGTCCTGGGTGTATCTGCCAGGCGCTCAAAACGTTCTCCACTGGATATTTATGGGAACCCCACCGCGACCCTATTAGAGGATGAAGCGGAAGATAATAAATGATAAATGTTTTAAACCAAAGTACCTGACAGAAACCATAAGGGGTTATGCAAAATAAAAAACACAGTATTAAATCCAAATGATAAAATTTGACAGAAATTGCAAAACCCTGGACATCTTTTTATTAGTATTCTTATAATTTCAAAAATCCAGGTGAAGGCACAGTAAAATGTAAAGCTGTTTTGAAAGCCTGTGTTATTGAGTTTTGCCTTTATCAAGACCACTGGGTATCCACACTCTCCAAACGACCACAGCAAAACAGAAAGTCTGGTAACCATAGAAACAGGAGGGATTGCTATTGGGTTTTAGCCTGATTTGCATTGTTCTTGTTCTGAAAATGCGCATAGCAACAAACACGTCATCTCATAAGAGCTTTTACGAGGAATAATTACACTTAGAAACAGCTGCTAATGCAAATAATAGGAGTTCATTAACCAACCACCTATTTCAGCAAGCTATGATGATTTCAGTGTATAGTGGGATTTCCAAGTTACTAAAGCAACATGATAAACAGTTTGAATTAGTTTGCATCTGCTGTATGATCAGAAGGTTAAAGTGCAATTTAAATAATAAATTATCACATTTTGCTACTTTTTAAATAAATTGCCATTATATTTAATTATTAATAATTATATTATAATTTATAATTTATAATTAGAATTATAAATCATTCTGATTCTGAACTGATTCTGATTCTGATTAGTGGAAGTTCTTTTTACTGACTTTTTTTTTTTAATTAGAGTGATGCTGATGCTTTCATCTGACTTATAATAAAAAAAAATATCTTGTGGACCATTATATTTACTGTGCTACTGTGCTAGATATTTACTATAGCCTCCCTAGTCATTAAAGTCACATTGTGTATATATGCTATAATGCCAAAAGTATTTACTCCCCCATCCAAATGATCAGAATCAGGTGTTCCAATCAGTTCCAGGGCCCTAGGTGTATAAAATCAAGCACCTAGACAATCTGACTGTTTTTAAAAACATTTATGAAAGAACGGGTCTCTCTCAGGAGCTCAGTGAATTCCAGCATGGAACTGTAATAGGACACCACCTGTGCAACAAATCCAGTTGTAAAATTTCTTCACTCCTAAATATTCCACAGTCAAATGTAAGCTGAATTACAAGAAAATGGAAATGTTGGGGACTGACAGCAACTCAGCCACGGATACCGCATAGTGTGAAAATGTTGTCACTTTCTGCAGGTCTACAGAACTCCAAACTTCATGTGGACTTTAGATTAGCTCAAGAACAGTGCAGAGAGCTTCATGGAATGGTCGAGCAGCTGCATCCAAGCCAAACATCACCAAGTGCAACGCGAAGTGTCGGATGCAGTGGTGTAAAGCACGTCGTCACTGGACTCTAGAGCGGTGGAGACATTCTCTGGAGTGAAGAATTGTGCTTCTCCATCTGGCAATCTGATAGATGAGTCTGGGTTTAGCAATTGGCAGGAGTTTGGTACTTATCTGACTGCATTGTGCAATTTGAAGTGTAATGTTTGGTTATGGGGGGATAATAGTGTGAGGTTGTTTTTCAGGAGCTGGGCTTGGCCCCTTAGTTCCAGTGAAAGGAACTCTGAATGCTTTAGCATACCAAGACATTTTGGACAATTCCATGCTCCCAATTTTGTAGGAACAGTTTGGAGCTGGCCTCTTCCTCTTTCTCATGACTCTGCACCAGAACACAAAGCAAGCTCCATAAAGTCATGGTGCACATATTACATGAAGTCTGCACAGAGTCCTGACCTTAACCTGAAAGAACATCTTTGGGACGAGAGCCAGGCCTTCTCGTCCAACATCAATGTGTGACCTCACAAATGCGCTTCTGGAAGAATGGTCTAAAATTCCCATAAACACACTCCTAAACCTTGTGGAAAGTCTTTCCAGAAGAGTTGAAGCTGTTCTAGCTGCAAAGGGTGGACCGACCTCATATTGATTAGGAATGGGATGTGACTTAAACTCATGTGAGACAAAGCAGGTGAGTGAATACTTTGGCAATATAGAGTGCTTATTACAACAGTGAGGTCATTTTCATTCCAATTAATAGTTGTTCCTGCCAAATATGTAACAAATTTCAAAAACTATAATGTTGATTCTCAAAGAAAATCAATCTTTCCTGCCCTGAGGATATGCAGTGGTCATGTGACTAGTAAAAAAAGATTCAAACCAGATGGTTTTGAATTATAAGGCTTAAACAACTTGGCCCCTCCTGTAATGACAGTATGCAGTGATTATGTGACTAGTAAACAAAATTCTAATAGAAAGATCTGTGATATACACCAGCCAGGCAGAACATTATGACTGCTGCTTATAATGATGATGAAGTAAATAAGAGTTTAGCCTCATCTTCTTCCTCTTGTAAGCCTGCAAGCCGATTTTTTTGTAATCTTTATCTTATTCATCTGCATTACAACTTATTTGTATTTATTTTGTTTTTGAGTAGTTTGTTCTCATGTCTGTGTTTCAGATTGTTTAGTTTCTGTTATATGGTATCTGGGATATTGTTTATAGTATTTATTAATTTTGGTTAGGGCAGCACGGTGGCTTAGTTGTTAGCACGTTCACCTCTCAGTGCTAGGGATTCCAGGTTCAAATCCCAATCTGGGTGGAGTTTCTATGTTCTCCCTGTGTTCGCGTGGGTTTCCTCTGGGTTCTCCGGTTTGCCATATAGAGTGTGAGTTTGTGTGTGTCCGTGTGAGCGAGTGTTCCCAGCGATAAATTGGCGCCCTTTCCTGGGTGTACCTGCCCAGCGCCTGCATAAGCATTGGGAACCCCTCCACATTCCCTCCACAACCCTAGTAGAGGATAAAGCGGAAAATAATCATTATTGACGTGTCAGTGTGGGTTTCCCCCGGGTTCTCTGGTTTCCTCCCACAGTCCAAAAACATGGATCAAGGTCAATTGAATTCTCCAAATTGCCCCATATAGAGTGTGTATGTGTGCGTGTCTGTGTGAGTGAGTGTGGGCCCAGTGATAGATTGGCGCCCTGTCCTGGGTGTATCTGCCCAGCGCCCGAAGCGTTCTCCCCTGGATGGGCATGAGGAACCCCACCGCAACCCTGCTATAGGATAAAGTGGAAGATAATGAATGATCTTCATGCAGCACCATCTTTATATTAAGGGCTTATGGCATTGACTAACTAATTCCCCACATTGGAACACTTTATGCTCACTTCTGTAAATATATAATATTCATAAGTAAATCAGTTAAAATCAGCAATAAATCAATAAATAAACAGAAATCTGGCTTTTAAACTCTTGCAATGTATTTTCACAATTTTTTATGTAGTTTGAAAAGTGATAACCTTGGAATTTAGGATGGAGTCAAAAGCTCATTTAAATGAGTCCAGTGCACATTGAAATCACTAACTATTAAGGCTTTTTCTGAAGAGGCTACTACGTTAGAAAGAAATTCACCAAACGCTTAAATAAAAACTGTATATGGGCCTGGAGAGCGGTATACGGTAATAAGTTGCATTAAATTGGATTTCTTCAATGAAGATGAACTGCTCATGTTGAGTATGAGATCTTTGAAGGATTTTAACTCATAATTATTATTAAGTGTTACATCTATGTTTTCCTTATAGATCAAGCCTCTCCTCCTCCTTGTCCACTAAGACGAGGTTTATGAACATAACTATAACCAGGTAGAGGGCCTTTGGATTTCCAATTGTGGGACTACGTAATTGACATATATCAATCAATGGTTTAATGCTAAGTATTCTAAGTCCTAATCCAGGTTTCTGTGAGACAGAGATCATTTGGAAAGTCAGTAATTATTGATTTTGATGAGAGTGACCTCATGTTTAATCACCTAAGATTTTCCCTAAAAGTGTTTCTAACAGTACTAGAGTTAGTATTGATAGTAATGAGATTTTGTTGGCACACTCTTTGGACTCTTTTTGTTTTTTGCTACCTGTGATAATTAATGGGATGGGACCTAGTTACCATGGGTGACGACTCCTGGCAGTTCACATGCAGTTGGTTAGGCCATTCGGTCTGCTGTACAGGCCATTAGGTCATTCTGTCTAAAGTATTTATTGTTATAGCTTGTTATCAATTTTTAAATAATGGCATTATGTAATCTGAAATATTGTCATTTTTAAAAACTGATACACTGACATTATGCTTTCCATTCTTTCCCCAACACAATTTTATTTAATTCTGTTCATATTTTACATTATTTGTGATGAAGTAATGGAAAGGATATTGAAACATGTGAAGTCATTTTAAATAAGATTTAATAATTAATGATCTACATTTGATTTAAAAAGGTGTCCAGTGTTTTATCGGAAATCTGAACAAAAACGTGTTCATAACAAATAAATAATAAGCCACGTTAGACTTTGGGCCTCTCTGCCCCGAAAAAAAGGAACAGCTGTAGAAATGCCATGTGAACTGAATGAAAATAATGCATCTGTCTGGTTAAATTATGTGATCCATCTTTAGTAGTTCCTCAAGTTCTCAAGTTCTTTTTTGTTTTGGAGTCCCTTCCCTCAGGCATCTTTGGCTGAATAGCTAAGAATTACAGGCCGAGCTTTTGTTTTATTAATCTGCTTTGTGTCAGCATGTATCGTGGACCATCCTTCAAGTTAAATGAAAGGACTTTAGCACAAAAACCAGTAGTCTGTTCAGTGGTCCATGATTAATGATTATGTTTAGGGATCTGGCCTGTAAGTTAAGCATAAAATGAGGTAACCCAGGGCTACTGGTAAAGAATACTTTGGAGCCAGTAACCATAGTGTGTTTTTTCAATTGTTCAAACTTTTTCGAACATTCTTAAAATTTTTCAAACATTTTTATTTGTTACTTTCTTTCGGTCATTTTTAAGAAATATTAATTAATTCATAATTTATTCATTCATTATCTTTCGTTTAATCCTGCATTTAGGGTTGTGGGTGGGCGTTTTCCTATGTCCATCCAGGGGAGAACGTTTTGGGTGCAGGGCTGATACACCAGGGACAGGGCGCCGATCTATCGCTGTACACACTCTGAGCTACCGCTGGGGCAATCCACAAAAACCAGTGCCACTAGTGCTTTCACAAATCATATGGGTGGAACATTCTTAAGCCATGGCTTAAAAGGACAGAGTATTTAAGAAATTTTTAATGCAAAAGACACTGGGTGAAAAACAGCCACAGCACTAGAAACAACTTGAACGTGTCATAAAGCAATGTTCCAACACTAAACACAGGAAAGGGAGGGATTTTAAACATGTAAGTGTTGATCACATGACAAAACACAGCCGCACCAGATCTTCACAAATGACAAATTTGCGCTGAAGTCCTCCCTGGAAGTGCCGGTGATACCACCAGTAACCTGTAGAGGTCACCAAGTAACACCAAGGTTCAGTTCACCATTAAACCAATGTCTATGAAACAAGTTGGAACAACTGGGGCAAGTACATAATTTGCACATCACGCTTTTGCTGTTTTCATGAACTCTTTATGATTTCTTTAAAACCACCTAACCTTTAATATTAGATTTGTCTAAATAAATTGTAAGTTGCATAACAACTATATGTATTATATGTATGCTTTAATTAGATGCTTAAAAGAATACTTTTATCAAAGTAAAATTTATCGGTAACATTTTTTATGAATCTGGTGTTTATAATGCATTATAAGTGCATTTATAAAGCTTTTTAAAGCATTTGTAATGCTTTATAAAGTTTGCCATAAGCTTTTGTTAATGTACATATCCTTTCATCTCACGCTTTCTCCTCTATTAGGGTCGCAGTGGGGTTCCCCATGCCCATACAGGGAAGAACGTTTCGGGCGCTGAGCAGATACACCCAGGACAGGGCGCCAATCCATCACTGGGCACACACTCACTCACACAGACACACTCTATATGGGGCAAATTGGAGAATTCAATAGACTTGATTCATGTTTTTGGACTGTGGCTGGAAACCAGAAAATCCGGAGGAAACCCACACGGACACGGGGAGAACATGGAAACTCCACCCAGATTGGGATTTGAACCAGGAATCCCAGTGCTGAGAGGCAAACGTGCTAACAACTAAGCCAAATTGGCATATGGCTTTATAATATGAACTTATTTAAACTTTGTATTCTTTGGATGTTTTGGCATTCTTACATAAAATAAGATAATTACACTTTACTTAAAGCCTGTAAGGAGCATTTATAAGCTGTTTATTTATAAGTCATCATGTACTACTATGTATGCAGTCTCTTTCAAAGAGGTAATTAATGCCAATACTTTACTTTATGCCAGTTAAGAGAGCATATAAGCTTTATTAAACAGTTATGAGAACTTTTGAGAACATTTTCAGGAAAAGCGTTCGTTAAACACAAACATTATAAGGCTTAATGTCGCTGGTCTTTATGAAAAATATATAATTTGTAATTCTTTATGTCACTTTGTGTTAGAAAGCCCTATGGCATGTTCCTCCTATAAGAACATTAACAAGGGCTTATGACAAGTATTATAAAACATTATAAATACCTTAGAAAGCTTTACAAATGTGTTAATAACGCACTATGAATACCGGATTTAGGTAAAGTGTAAAGTTACCAAATATTCAAAAAATAATTCATATGTGTTTTCAAATATAATTTAAATAAAGTAAACAAAATGTGTTCAGAAAGAAGTGTTAAAGGAAATCGGAATCACTGAACTTCCCCAAGGTTGCCAGATGTCGCCATGGACTTGCCAGCCCATGATAAATGGGAGCATGTACAGCACACACAGCTGGAAAAAAACATATTTTACATACAACTGTTAAAGCTCCTATGGCGCAAACAGGTATATCTAATGTGCTCATGATGCAAACAGGCAAAGATAAAGCACCCGCGGCACAAACAGATTCATTGAATGCCGGTTCATGTAAAACACCCTTGGTGTAAACATTTTACATTTACATTTCGCAGACTCTTTCATCCAAAGCAACTCACGAATGAAAGAATTACCCGTGTCAGTAAGTTAAGGAGGAACAGGTTTATCTACAGCACCTTCTGTAAACAGACATGAGACAAAGTGCCTTTGGCCAAACAGATTAATCTAAAAACTGTTTTTGAATGTTTTCATGGTGGTTTAGTGGTTATTACATTCGCCTCTCACCGCTGGGGATCCAGGTTTGAATCCCAAACTGGATAGAGTTTCCATGTTCTGACACTCTGACAGCTCTTCTCTCCAACCTATCTGCTCACAGAGCATGACTAAGGACATGCCGATCAGTCATCAGATAGCGGGGCATGTGGTTGAGGTCCTGAATGAGTCTCTGGTCTGACCGTTTGACTTCGGTTGGAACCCGGATGACAGACTGGTATTGCCCCCACAAGCTGGCAAGGCCTTCCAGAAACAGCTGGAAAACTGGGGGCCTCAAGCAGAGATGATGTCTCTGGGGATCCCGTAGACTCAGACCACAGGTTGGAGAAGCTGTGGTACATACTGTTTCCATCCGGGGCGTTTGATCTGTTTCGGCGGCTTCCAGCATGTGCTGAAATCGCTTTGTGAACGATGGCATGTTAGCATGGCTGAAATTGCTTGGGAAAGATCACGTTTAACAATCTAAGCTTGGTTGCATGACCATGGCTACATGCGTACACCGGTTAGCATTGTAAGGGGTAGGTTGGTTTTAGCCCACTTAATATTTTTGCTTCTGAATGCAATTGGTAATTGTTGTTTTGGGTGATAATAGTGATTGTGTTAGTGGACTGCGGCTGTGAATATTTTTGCAGCTGATATTGGGAAAATGTAATTGCCAGATCGTTAATTGGTATGTATACAAGTTATATATATATTTTTTCCTTAATCTTACTTGGTTTTAGTGGAAATTATTAGTATCTGTATCTTACTTGGTTTTAATGGAAATTATTAGTATCTGTATCTTACTTGGTTTTAGTGGAAATTATTAGTATTTGTATGTTGCAGGTTCTTTAGCCGTACTGGTGTCAACTGTTCCGGTTCTCCAGCATGCTGCTGCTTTGCTTGTATCTACTGCTTTGCTTGCACTGGCTGCTTTGCTTGTATCTCCTGATTTGCTTGCACTGGCTGCTTTGCTTGTATCTACTGCTTTGCTTGTATCTCCTGCTTTGCTTGTATCTACTGTTTTGCTTGTATCTCCTGCTTTGCTTGCACTGGCTGCTTTGCCTGTATCTACTGTTTTGCTTGCACTGGCTGCTTTGCTTGTATCTACTGCTTTGCTTGCACTGACTGCTTTGTTTGTATCTACTGTTTTGATTGCACTGGCTGCTTTGCTTGTATCTATGGCTTTGCTTGCACTGGCTGCTTTGCTTGTATCTACTGTTTTGATTGCACTGGCTTCTTTGCTTGTATTTATTGCTTTGCTTGCACTGGCTGCTTTGCTTCTATCTACTGCTTTGCTTGCATTAACTGCTTTGATTGTATCTACTGCTTTGTTTGCACTGGCTGCTTTGCTTGTATCTACTGTTTTGATTGCACTGGCTGCTTTGCTTGTATCTATTGCTTTGCTTGCACTGGCTGCTTTGCTTGTATCTACTGTTTTGCTTGCACTGGCTGCTTTGCTTGTATCTATTGCTTTGCTTGTACTGGCTGCTTTGCTTGTATCTACTGTTTTGCTTGCACTGGCTGCTTTGCTTGTATCTACTGCTTTGCTTGCATTGACTGCTTTGCTTGTATCTACTGCTTTGCTTGTATCTATTGTTTTGATTGTATCTATTGCTTTGCTTGCACTGGCTGCTTTGCTTGCACTGGCTGCTTTGCTTGCACTGACTGCTTTGCTTGTATCTATTGTTTTGCTTTGTTTTATCATTGTTGATGTAACTTATTATTGCGATGTAATAAAGATTGATTGCTGGAAGTATGCCAATGAACCTGAGTTCTTTTTCATTTATTCTGTGCCATAGAGCCCGAAAATATATCCTACATTTACATCACATTTGGTCATTTAGCAGACACTTTTATCCAAAGTGAATTACAAGGTGAAGGGTTAATCACAGCATCCCTAGAGCAATAAGGGTTAAGGGTCTTGCTCAAAGACTCCCATTGGTAACTTTAATGGACATGAGATTTTAACTCACAACCTTCAGATTAATATCTCAACACCCTAACCACTGAGCTACCGCACCAATCTTATGTGTGAAATTCCATTAGGTGGCGTAGTCGAGTTATTTCAGTGTACTTAATATAATAATCCTTAAATAGAACCGACTACAGAATATTATGTCGTCACGGTAGACCTAAGCACAGCAATTCAGAGCTTTTCTCAACACCTTGCAAATAAACTGTTGGAGGATGGCTTTGGTGTTTATCAACCTGAAAGGCATGACTAGATACTTATAATGTCCTGTAGGGGTGGAAAAGGCCATCTTCCACTCATCCCCTTGCCCGATGCAAATAAGGTTGTCTCAATGGACATCAAGAGCCAGGAGTACCATCTCGGATGGTAATCCCGTTGAGGTCATGGTAATCGATACACAGGGAGACAATATTTTTCTTTAAAAAATGGAAACCCACCTTAGCTGGTGATAAAGACGGACAGATGAACCCCTGCTCAAGGGCCTTTTGAGCATAGTTCTCCGTGTCTATGCATTCCACAGGATCAGGTGAGAACAACCTCTCTCTTGGTGGGGCTGTGTCAGGTAGCAGATTGATAGCCCAGTTATAATGTCTGTGACGGAATAAAACATATTGGGGAACAAGTAAGCAGATTTAATAGCACAATTGGTTCATCCCCAGCATCGGTGTTTCCAACACCATCATGGGCAAAGACTTGAACACGCTTTCTATGGGTAGGTCCAAACATCAAACCAGCCCCTTATTAATGAAATTGCGGCCTGGTCCAGATTCCAGGTGCACAGATACTTGCGCCGGGAAATTACTGTTATGGGGTGGAAAAGAATGAGGAGACAGGATTGCATCACAATACTGTGCTTTATTAGCTCTAACTGCTTTTCTTGTGTATTTGTTTTGAGGTGTTGCCAATTTCCTTGAGAAGTTGTCAGCTCTTCATCCATGGTTCTGCTGGAGCACTGCCGCTATGATAATTACTGGATGGAACCTGCAGGACACCCTCAATGTACTTATATAGATATCCAATTGTTAAATACGGGGTCATCACAATCTGTACATGGCTGTCCTACACTGTTAATGCTGTCCGGCCGCTCAAGAAGGATGAGTCCCCCCTAAGATTTGGTCCTCACAAGGTTTTTTCTTTAAAATAACAGCATAACAGAGTTTTTTTTCTTGCCACTGTCGCTTCATCTTGCTCTTTATGGGTTTAAAGGCTTATAACACTGTAAAGCTGCTTTGTTCCAATGTACTATTGCAAAAAGCGCTCTATAAACAAATTATTTACTGCAGCGTGTTGATGGAGAACAAACATCCACTCCCGGGTTTTGGCATCAGTGTCACAGGGTGGAAGGGAATAAGGACCAGAGACAGGATTGCAGCACAACAGGAATATATTCATTGCCAACACAAACACACCTATACACACACCGGCTTTCACACTACAATCGCATGTAGACGTGCTGTGTCCAATGTCCCACCGGTTCTGTAGCTCCAACTCTGTCTGCCCCTGAGCTTCTGATGTCATCTCTCCAGTGTTGGGCCACATGGTTGCCATCCTGGACAGCGTAGGCTTTTCAGTCCAGCGCGAAAGCAAAAGGTCCCCAGCATTCCAGCGACAGGTCTTCCATGCCTCCCCATTTCCCAGGATGAGCGACGCACCCTGACATCTTCCACCTCAACCACGCTTGCTGGAACCTCCACTTACCCTGTCCACTCTGCCGGTGACATTCTCAAACTATAGGCACCGCAAACACTCTCAAATTTCGGCACCTGTGTCAAGGGGAGGAAGGGAATGAGGACCAGGGACAGGATTGCTCCACAACAGGAACAGATTCATTACCGATACGAACACACCAACACACACACCAGCCTTTCACAGTACATTAGCATGTAGACGTGCCGTGTCCATCGTCCCAACAGTTCTGTAGCATTTTGATGGAGAACTCTTTCCCTGCGGCATACCCGCTAATAAAGGCACATGGTCATCAGAAGGAGCCACATCAGGTGCGCTAATCAAACTACCTTATCAACATGTAGGCTCCCCCTCTTCTTTCCCCTAAGCGCCACCGTCACAAACACTATTTATATTTATGTCTTATTAGTCATTCCAAACTGTGGTGTTGTTGTATGTTATAGCAGCATTTAATGTTGTCTTTTTTAGTGCTATCAATACATTTTTACCCAGAGCATCATTATTAGTGTATTACCAACATCAATCAATGTGCTTCACACTAAAGACTGCAACTCCTCAGCAGCACACACAGGAATACAAAATGCTTCTATTCTATTATCTGTATGTCCTGCAGGCAGAAACACCACTATGAAGGCTTTTATGAGGATGTGTGGGTGGTAGGCTATGAGTACTTTAAAAGAGTAAAAGAGTTACAGTGATTAAGTGAGTTGATTTATTTAAGTGACATTAAGAGAGACACAATTGGTGTGAAAAATACAGGGCAGCATTTTAGACAGAGTGAGCCATTTTGAAAAATTAGGGTGTTCACTTAGAACGTCAGAGAAATGGTTGCGAGTGTTGGTGTGGTGGAGTGTGGGTTCAAACGCCATGGCTATGAACCTCGGGGCTGTTCCCATTACAGCGATGACCTGAGCACAAAGAGCCCTTACAATGTCTCTAATGGACTAAACATATAAAAAAAAAAACCCCAGAGCTATGCAGCATTCCAGTGCTCAGTGCTGTCTCATTGCTCAGTATGCATTTTCTTTCATTTCCTTTTTGTTTTTGTTGCACATGGCATAGACAGTATCGTATCGATATCAATATCTTCAGACAACTTAAATGTACAGATGATTGTCATGACCAGGAACATTTGGAACAGTGTACATGTACGTTTGGAACAGTGGGGAGGTTTCCAATATTTCTAAAATAAAAACATGCATTTAGCTGAGTTGTTTGAAAAACGCATCAGTGTAATAATGCATGGTACAGTGCATGCATGGTATATAGGTGGTAAAGTGGCTTTGTGGTTAGCATGTTCGCCCCTGTTCGAATCCTAATCTGGGTGAGGTTTCCATGTTCTCCCCGTGTCCACGTGGGTTTCCTCCAGGTGCTCCGGTTTCCTCCCACATTCTGAAAACATGGATTCAAGGTAAATTGCCTCATATAGAGTGTGTTTGTGTGTGAGTGAGTGTGCCTAGCGATAAATTGGCGCCTGGGTGTATCTGCTCAGCACCCGAAATGTCCTCCCCAAGCATGGGGAACCTCCCGCAACCCTAGTAAAGGATTAATCAGAAGATGAATGAATGAATGAATATATAATGCATTGTCTCTTTGTGTTAATAAGGATTATATATATATATATATATATATATATATATATATATATATATATATATATATATATATATATATATATATATATATATATATATAAAACATTTTTTTTATAACTGTGATTATGTACATTGATGGACATTAACAAATGCTTATGACAAATGTCATACAATGTTATGAATACTATATAAAGCTTTATAAATGACTTATAATGCATTATAAATAACAGATTCATAGAAAGTGTTACCAAAAATGAATAAACCAAGAAATAATATAATAAAGTTACTGACTTGCATTTCATAAAGTACTACATTATTAATTTGCTTACATGCTGTATTAAAGTAACATGGCAGTGGAACTGCCTTAACAATGCTTAGTCAGCTGCCACACAAAGTACATTCTCTGTCTGGCCCTACTAAAGATGGGGCTGATGTTGATTTTCCCTTTAAGGTCATGGGAAAAAGGAGGTCCCAGGAACTTATTGGTCTCCACAGTTAACACTGGGCTGATGGATATTGTTAGGGGTGTCAGAGTCTTCCAAAGTTAAACTGTGAAACATAGTCTGCACATATAGTTAAGAAAGGCTTGCCAAAGATGGTCTACATTGTTCTCAAGCACTTTGCATAGCCTATTTCCCAGCACACTCATTCTATCAAAAAGTTGGGTGTTTAAATCCTTACAGCTGGATTACTTATGTCCTCATCTCTGACACATTCATGCATATGGGTCTTGTTAATAAGAAGCATGAGCCAATTCAGTTCAGGGGTTTAAAAGGAAAAGAAGGAAGATGGATTTCCCTGTTGACTATATGTTACTGGCATGTGGTAGCTTTCGCTGATTTGTTTTAGTTGAAGTCTTAAACAGATTTTTAAGCTATAAACATTTAGCTAAATCTCTATTTTTAATACAGTGGAAAAAAATAAGTATTAATTGCATCAGCAAATTTATTTCTAAATATTTTTTCCATATATACTTACATACAATGCTCTCTAGATGTTGGTAACATACCAAGTAATCCACACAGAGAAATCAAAACGAATAAATCCACAAATTGATTTACCGGTATGTGTAATTTACTGAATTGACACAGGGAAATAGTGTTGAGCATGCTTACTTAAATTCATTTAATACTTAGTATTAAAATATTACATTTATTTGAGCATTTGTTGGTAATGACAGGTGACATGGTGGCTTTGAAACACGTTCACCTCTCAGAACTGGGGATCCCAATCTAAGTGAAGTTACTATGTTCACATGTTTGCGTGGTTTCATCCGGGTAGTTTTGTCCCGCAGTCCAAAAACATGGATTCAGGACAAATTGAATTATTGTGTGTGTGTGTCTGTGTGTTTGTGTGTGTGTCTGTGTGAGTGAGTGACAGTACCCAGCGATAAATTGGCACCCTGTCCTGGGTGTATCTGCCCAGCATCTGAAATGTTCTCCCCTGAATGGCCATAGGGAACTACCCTGTGACCCTTTCCATGTTTCCATGTTCTCCCTGTATCTGCGTGGGTTTTCCTCCCATAGTCCATGATAGCAAAAGCACACTAAATCAAACTATGTGGTAAGTGTGTCAAATTTCATTGCATTTCATTGTAATCAAAGCAACAGAGTGAATTTGTATACGGAGCATGCACACAAAGGCACATTATATTATAAACAATATTTAATCTGTTAGTTATTATGTATGCACAATTGCTCACAATTTATTGTTTAACTTACTGCAGATGTTATATGCAAAGTTACAAACATATTTAAAAAAAAAAAAAAAAAGAAATTTCAATTGGGTAAATTGTGCTCAAACATTCATGTTCAGTTCATTTATTATTATTTTTAGATCTGTTCATTATTTTAAAATGATACTTAACAAGGCACGGTGGCTTAGTGGTTAGCACATTTGCCTCTCACCGCTAGGGATTCCCGGTTCGAATCCCCATCTGGGTGGAGTTTCCATGTTCTCCCTGTGTCTGCGTGGGTTTCCTCCGGGTTCTCTGGTTTCCTCCCACAGTCCAAAAACATGGATCAAGTTAATTGAATTCTCAAAATTGCCCCATTTAGAGTGTGTCTGTGTGAGTAAGTGTGTGCCCAGCGATGGATTGGCGCCCTGTCCTGGGTCTATCTGCCCAGCGCCCGAGACGTTCTCCCCTGGATGGGCATGGGGAACCCCACCGCGACCCTAATAGAGGATAAGCGGGAGATAATGAATAAATGAATGATACTTAACAAGATGCTTAAATTCAAACAGTAGCTTATACTGTGAAAGTGGAAAAATGTCAGTACATGATGCATTAGACAGATGGAACGCTTTACTTCTGTGTGTGTTTATACCCATGTGTATGTTTGTGTGCCTGGAATTATCAGCTCTCCACTTGTTTTTCTTATTATGTTAAATCTTAATACAGGTTACACAGCACAAGCAAAACAGCAGACACTCCGAGACCCCAACATATTAAAAAAAATATATTACTTCACAAGACCTGCCTCCATGCTAAATTGGATTCCTTTTATGAGTACAACAAAATGTTACAATTTTTCTATGGGCTGATAAAGAAAAAAACATGGCATATGTTATTCTGCCTCAATGTGCAAGTGTGAGGAGTGTGTGTGTGTGGGGGGGGGGGATATGGGGTTATATTGGTGAGGGGGTTCTCAACACCTCAGTAACACACCTGATTGGAAAACACATCGCTTCCAGCAACCAATATTCCACCAGTACCATGGAGGCCGTTACTATAGCAACCAAGGGGGGTTGGATAGGGTTGATAATATGATTTGGTCTCTCCCTTTATGTGTGTGTGTGTGTTCTGATGGGAGGAGGATGTAAATGCAAGTATGAGTTCATGATAAGAGAGACTCAGACAGGTAATGTGAAAATTCACAATCCCATTTCATATAAAAAAATCATCAAATCCAATATTTAAACTCCAAAAAAATCGCCGCCGTTCTCCCTGAACCTTATGATGGCGACCTCCAGCGCTGCCGCGGCTTCCTGTTCCAGTGCGAGCTGTATTTTAGTATCCGCCCTTCGTGCTTCCCCACCGACGCGCACAAGATCGCCTTTGTCATTGGGCTTCTTCGGGGCCGCGCGCTAAGCTGGGCCGAGGCAGCGCAAGGGCTAGTCTCTCCGCTGGGCACCACGTACGCCACGTTTTTGCACAGGTTCCGTGGAGTGTTCGACCGACCGGACTACACGGACGACGTCGACTCTCGGCTCCTCTCTGTACGCCAGGGAGCCCGCCCGGTAGCGGAGTTCGTAGTCGAGTTCCAGACGATCGCCGCGGAGTCGGGATGGTGTGAGCGCTCACTCCGCGGCGTTTTCCGCCACGCACTGAACTCCCAGCTGCGGGACGAGCTCGCTACCCGGGACCGACCAGAGTTGCTCCAGGATCCAATTAACCTCGCCGTTCGTATTGACGGGAGGATCAATGAGCGACGCCGGGAGCGCCCGACCCGTACCGCTCCAACACCACGGACCCCACCTACCGCCGTAAGTGATATCTACCCTGCTGAACAGTCGGAGGGTCCCGAGCCTATGCAGCTGGGACGCACCTCCCTGGTCTCAGACATCCGGAGCATGCGCAAGGATCAGGGGTTGTGTTTCTACTGTGGAAAGGGGTATCACCTGCTGCGAGACTGTCCCGTTCGCCCAAAAAGGACTGACTCGGCAGTAGGACTTGGGGTTCTGTCGAGTCCCACACCAAACCCCCAAGCTCAACGCCTCAGCCTCCCCGCTACGTTCATCCTCCGGGAGAAACAGGTGGCCGTAGATGTTCCCCCCAGCCATGCTCCTGCCCGGAATAGCGCCTGCACTGTGGACCTCTCCTCAGTGCCTAACAAGTACCACGACCTGGGGGAGGTCTTCAGCAAGGACAAGGCCTGCCAGCTACCGCCTCACAGGTCATACGATTGTGCCATTGACCTTCTGCCCGGGTCCCCGCTGCCCTCCAGCCGGATCTACCCCCTGTCCCGTCCCGAGAGAGAGGCCATGGAAAGATACGTGTCGGAGTGTCTCGCCACCGGCCTGATAAGGCCCTCGACTTCCCCCGTAGGGGCCGGGTTCTTCTTCGTATCTAAGAAGGACGGCTCCCTACGTCCCTGCATCGACTACAGGGGACTGAACACCATCACTGTCCCCTACAAATACCCTCTGCCACTAACATCTTCCGTATTTGAGTCTTTGCAGGGAGCAACCGTCTTCACCAAGCTGGACCTGCGGAACGCCTACCACCTGGTCCGCAGTTCAACACCCCCACTGGCCACTACGAGTACTGCGTGGTTCCCTTCGGCCTCAAGAATGCCCCGGCCGTGTTCCAGTCCTTGGTGAACGACGTGTTGCGGGACTTCCTGGACCGGTTCGTACAGGTATACCTAGATGATATTCTGATCTATTCTAGGTCCACCAGCGAACACATCCGGCACGTACGGTTGGTGCTCAACCGCCTGCTACAGAACCGGCTGTACGCTAAGGCGGAGAAGTGCAGCTTCCACCAGGGATCTGTATCCTTCCTGGGGTTCATACTGTTCCCTGGGTCGGTGCGGCCGGACCCCGAGAAGGTCACGGCCATCGCCGACTGGCCCACCCCCACGTCCAGGACTGAACTACAGCGCCTTCTGGGGTTCGCAAATTTTTACAGGCGCTTCATCAACACCGCACGCTGCTCCGCGACCGGTAAATCCCCGTTCGAGGTGGCACTGGGCTACCAACCTCCTCTGTTCCCGGAGGACCAGTCGGAGATTCACGTCCCGTCCGTTGCCCAACACATCCGCCGATGCCGCCGCACCTGGAAGAACACCCTGATAGCGCTCCGCCAAGCCCAAGCCTCCACCGTCGTCTCCGCCAACCGCAAACGCCGCCTTGCCCCTAGTTACAAGGTGGGGCAACTCGTCTGTTTGTCCACCAAGAATATACCCTTGAAAACTGAATCCCGTAAACTGAGCCCCCGCTTCATCGGCCCCTTCCCGATCACCCGCGTCCTCAGCCCTGCAGCCGTCCGCCTCCACCTGCCCCGCTCCATGCGTATCCACCCCACCTTCCACGTCTCGCACGTCAAACCCGTTGTCCACTCCCCGCTCAACCCCCCCCGCCCCACCCCCGCCCCACGCCTAATTGATGGTCAACCCGCTTATACAGTCCACCGCCTGCTGGACTCCCGACGTCGTGGCCGAGGCATCCAGTTCCTGGTGGACTGGAAAGGTTATGGACCCGAAGAACGCTCCTGGGTGCCTCGGGCCGCTATTCTGGATCCCACTCTCATCGCGGAGTTCCACCGCCGCTATACCTAGATGATATTCTGATCTATTCTAGGTCCACCAGCGAACACATCCGGCACGTACGGTTGGTGCTCAACCGCCTGCTACAGAACCGGCTGTACGCTAAGGCGGAGAAGTGCAGCTTCCACCAGGGATCCGTATCCTTCCTGGGGTTCATACTGTCCCCTGGGTCGGTGCGGCCGGACCCCGAGAAGGTCAGGGCCATCGCCGACTGGCCCACCCCCACGTCCAGGACTGAACTACAGCGCCTTCTGGGGTTCGCAAATTTTTACAGGCGCTTCATCAAGGACTACAGCCGGTCCAGGAGATCATCAGGCACTGGTTCTGGTGGTCCTCCCTGGCAGCCGACGTGAGGGAGTTCGTCGCTGCCTGCGCCACCTGTGCCCTCAACAAGGCCTCACACCAGCCCCCTGCCGGACTACTCCAACCGCTCTCCATACCTGGACTTCCCTGGTCCCATATCGCACTGGACTTCATCACGGGACTGCCGGACTCTAGAGGTAAAGCAGTGATCCTGACAATAATAGACCGGTTTTCCAAGTCTGTTCGTCTGATCGCCCTGGCCAAGCTTCCTTCCGCTTTAGAGACCGCCAAGATCTGTTTCGAGCAAGTATTCCGGGTCTTCGGCATCCCTGTGGACATCGTCTCGGACCGGGGTCCCCAGTTCATCTCCCAGGTATGGAGAGCTTTCCACAGATTCTTTGGGACTAACGTGTCGCTGACCTCTGGTAGTCACCCCCAGTCCAACGGACAGGCCGAGAGGGCCAACCAGGTGGTGGAGACCACCCTCCGCTGCGTATCCGCCCAACATCCCGAACGATGGAGTGAAAACCTCGCATGGGTGGAATACTCCACCGTCGTCTCCGCCAACCGCAAACGCCGCCTTGCCCCTAGTTACAAGGTGGGGCAACTCGTCTGGTTGTCCACCAAGAATATACCCTTAAAAACTGAATCCCGTAAACTGAGCCCCCGCTTCATCGGCCCCTTCCCGATCACCCGCGTCCTCAGCCCTGCAGCCGTCTGCCTCCACCTGCCCCGCTCCATGCGTATCCACCCCACCTTCCACGTCTCGCACGTCAAACCCGTTGTCCACTCCCCGCTCAACCCCCCCCGCCCCACGCCTAATTGATGGTCAGCCCGCTTATACAGTCCACCGCCTGCTGGACTCCCGACGTCGTGGCCGAGGCATCCAGTTCCTGGTGGACTGGAAAGGTTATGGACCCGAAGAACGCTCCTGGGTGCCTCGGGCCGCTATTCTGGATCCCACTCTCATCGCGGAGTTCCACCGCCGCTACCCGGACAAGCCATTTAGGGCGCCGGGAGGCACCCGTTGAGGGGGGGGTAATGTCACGGTTTGTTTTGGTCATGTGGTGTGGGTTGGGTTATGTGTTCACGCCCCTGTAATCACGAGCACCTGGTCCCCATCACGTTTGCCTACTTATACCCCGCACTACCTGTCCCTCACCGCTAGTTTGTCTCGTGCCACGCCTTTGCCAAGCCCCGACACTACGAGCTCCCGTCTCTGCCCTGTTTACCTCGCATTTGCGCCCTGTACTTGTCGTCTGTCTGCTGTTCTGCTTCTCTGTGTGCAGCTCGTCATCCTGTCGCCTTCGTCCCGTCAAGCACCCTTCACGCTGTCTCCCCGTATTGGAACCCGACTCACCGTGACGTCATCACCCACCGCCCTGTCTGTGTCTTCATCCTGTGTACTGCGTCTCTGTATCGTAATAAACCTGCACTGTTTTGTATCTCCGTCTCCAGTACCCGTTTCTCCGAGTAGCGGATCCGCCTCGCTCAGGTCCTCGGACCCTAACAATTTTATCTACATTGCACTTGTAGGGTAATTAATTCCAAAGTAGTTTGGGTTAAATTCTCACATTTAAACTTACATTGTATTTGTGCTATATAGGTAACATAATACATAGTTGAATGTGACAAAATAGTATGTTTAAAAAATAATTAGGATTAAAGCCTCTATCTTATCCTAATGAATATTTATGAAGCATTATTGTCCTGTAAAATGCCATCAGGGGTTACGATCTCCTGATTGCAGGTGGTATCACCGGCACTGCCAGCCTTGATTTTTTTAATAATTTGTTTTATGTGGTGCAGCTGTGTGTGTTTATTATTTAATAAATTCTTATTTCCCGATGAATCAGTTTAATCTGGTTCAGCTGTGTTTCCCATCAAGTGACTACCCTCTATATGTTTAAAAACCCTGCTCTTCCCAGTGTTTTGCATTGGAACATCGATTATGTCTTGTTGTGTCTGGATTCACCCTGTGTCTTCTGCATTAAATACTATGTTTGAACCACCTCCAGCTCTGGACTTTGTCCTTTTAAGCTGTGAAATTGGCAGCTTGAAAACAAAAAAGCCTTTTGTAGCGTTTCAACCACAAGATCTGCAGAAGGACCAGTGTATTTTTTCCACCATTTTTGTGTTTCAGTGATTGGGGAACTGTTTTTTTCCCCCTCCCTCCAACCCTCCCTCCATGTTAGGTCTCTAGTATTTTTCCCCTGTATTTTTTATTTATTTATTTTTCCCCCTATTGGGCTGATAGCTCGTGGTGTTCGGGCTTGTAGTCCCGAATGTGGATGATGCCGTCTGGGGAAGTGGCCAGCTCCCCACCCGATCACCCCTTCGCCATTCATTGTGTGCAGTCCTCCATACCTTCCGCATATCAACTGGTTTGTCCTCTCCGCTTAGAACGTTACCAAAGTCTCCTTGCTTTGCTTGCTATCTCGTTCGGTCGTCACCATTTTTCTGGATGACATTGCTTTTGTTCTTGCTTTGCCTTCTATACTGCTCCCTCAACTTGGCATCCGACTTCGGCTTCTGTTTAAGGCTTCCCCCTCTGGCTCTGATGGCGTCCCATATCTCCCTACAGCTACAGGTGCACTCCCCCCCCCCTCCTCAGCTCAAGACTCTGTCTTGTCAAGCCATTGCATTGGCATTTTGTAGCATCAGGGGAAATTTATTAATTAAAGTGCCACATAATTTTGACACATAGCCTTGACCTGACCAACTGAAGCAACATCAGATTCTTACACTAAAAAGTCCAAAAAAGTCCGGTGATTTAGTTTTTTGACATCCAGCATTCTTCTGACATAGGTCTTACAGAAAATTTAGAGTACAGAAAATGTTTTATGTTGTATTTAGGTATTACGACAAATTAATGACACATTAACACATCCTTTTATAGGCACAAACATCTAAACAGTTTAATATACTGATACTATATAGTAATAAAAACTTAATTCAATGATTGCTCAATAATCAGGTGCTTCTTTCTAACAGGTCTTGTGTTTCACCTTCTTTAAGAGATCACCTCTATTTGAAAGTGGGGCATACCTCTTAAATGGCCAAACAAACTCGATTGACTCTTGCTCTTGTCTAAACACATTACCTGGTTCCATTTTTTTGTATTTGGAATCTAATTCTGTTCTTATTCCAAGATTATGACAAAAAAGTGGCCTGGACCAAATATTGATTTGCAAATTGAAAACTTTTCCAATTGGTTCAAATACTTATCATGATTGGTGCAGTTCCCTCATGTTTTTCTCAATTTATCTTAGGATATCAGGATTCATTTTATCCTTGCTTCGTAACTAGTATATAGTATTGTAGTATTTAGAAAATACTACAATACTAAAATTCCTTAATTTGTTGTAGTAACTGAGTTGAGGGGGAAACTATTGCCATAAAGGTGCCAATCCTCGTTTCTATTTTATGTTTAGCTGCAAACTGCCCCAATGCATGCTGAATGTCGCAGCTTGTTAAAGCCAAATCAATCACATTGGCAAGGTCAGAAATTAAATCCTGAGGTCTCCACACTCAAACTAGGGTCTTTCAGAGCTTTGGGCTTTTCAATGTCTATAAATATGAGGAACAGAACCAACAATATAGAGCCCTGGCATAGTTTAACACCTATTAAAACAATCTTGATCATGTGCCAAGAATATCAACATGATTTTAACTACAATTGTACTGAAACCAAATGGGTTTTGGAAAAGTATTGAAACAGACACATCTTACTTAAACCTTTTAGTCATAAGCCTACTCCAGAGGACAAAACACATGTAGATGAGATTAAAAAAACATATTTTTGCAGATCTGACTATGGCTGGAGGAGGTCATATTCTAAAAACTGTAGCACAAGCTCCAGCTCCCTTCATTAAATTAGGAACCACTCAGCTATGTCAGTTCTACAACATCTGAAAGACCCTCATTCTTTTCATTTACAATTGGTGCAGATGCTTGAGATAAGCATTAACCCTATTGAATCCTCATACACTGCCTCCTTCCTGAAGGGTCAGTCAGGTTAAGGAGTTTCTCAAACTGATCTTTCTACTACCAGACACCTTCTCACTTCAGATCAGTCACCTGATGGTTTGCCATTTTTGCCATAAAAGTCACATGAATGTCCTTTTACATAGAATCACTATTCTTAGAACACCATTCCTAGAACTCCTCCCATTCCTTGTTGCCTTTACGACCACAACTATCACAGCCCTTTTGACTTGTCTGAATACCTTGTAGCTGAAAACAATGTCATCTTAGATTACCATGTCCAGAAAACATCCTTATTCAGCCTAAAATTCTCATCCAGGCTTACTTGTTGTGCTGCTGTCATGATAAGCACAGCAGCCCAACTGATTACTAATCACCAGGTAGCACTTTAAAGCTACTACTTGTGTTAAGGAGGTTAATAACCCATTTAATTTGAATTTCATATTATTTCATTATTAGTATTCATTTCTTTTTCAGATGTGAAGATTAAAAAGTTAATTATAGGCCACTGCCCTAATGGTCTTTAGTTTGAAACAAATGTAGGGCATGTAGTGCTTAGTGTGCGGTAGGTTGTGGGTTCAAATCCCAGGTCCACTGATGTTACCAATGTGGGTCCTTTTGCAGGACCATTAACCCTTATTGCTCCAAGGATGCTGTGGCCAACCATGTGCTTGCTTTGTAATTGGCTTTGGAAAAAAAAGCATCTACCAAATTAAAATGTATGTATGAATTTATTATAGACAATCCATGCCTCTAACAAAAGTGCAAACAAGCAAACAGATCATGTAGGCAAAACCTTTCATTTGCCCTTACAGAACTTTTAATCTTTGCCAATGTGAGCATTAAGGTCCTTCGGCGGAACAACAGAGTCATCATGTACCTTCTTCACAAAATTTTTTTCCATTGTCATCAGGAATTTTAGGTACTCAAAGCTCTTATTTGGCATTTAATGCCATTAAGGCGTCAGAGCTTTCACCCTACAATTAAAATGCTGCAGTAAGGCAGACAATAAAAGACAAAATAACAGTAAAATTAACTTGTCATCTAATTAATTAATCATAACTAATGACTTCTGTCTACAGCAGAGCAAATCTATTGCAGGGTAGCGAAAAAAATAGTTATATAAATAGTGGAATTTTGCTTCAAATTGAGACTAATTAGTAACATCAATAATTGTGAGTTGAAATGTTTTTAATGAATGTTTATACAAAAAGATAAAGACCTCCATTTAAGCTTAAACTTGTGCATTATAGTACTGTTGGTGAAAACTCACTGGAAAAACATCAGACTTTTTAATAAACATAAATATCTATTTAATATGCTACTGCATGTGCCAATTTTGCAACAGACTTTGAATTGATGTTATTAATCATGATTTCTTGTTTGTGGTGGTGTGCTTTAATAAACAATTAACTGATTGGTCATGCCTGTATGCTTACCTGTTGCTTCTGGAATTTTTATTCTGCTTTCTGGCTCCTGCCTGGGCGGCACGGTGGCTTAGTGGTTAGCACGTTTACCTCTCAGCGCTAGGGATTCCCGGTTCGAATCCCCATCTGGGTGGAGTTTAGAAGTTTCCCGTGTCCGCGTGGGTTTCCTCTGGCTTCTCCGGTTTCCTCCCACAAACCAAAAACATGGATCAAGTCAATTGAGTTCTCCAAATTGCCCCATATAGTGTGTGTATGTCTGTGTGAGTGAGTGAGTGTGTGCCCAGCGATAGATTGGTGCCCGCTCCTGGGTGTATCTGCCCAGCGCCCGAAACATTTTCCCCTGGATGCGGAAGATAATGGATGGATGGCTCCCGCCTCTGTAAATTCGCACACTTAAATCAGTATCCGCAGCACTCCTGACAAATTCATTACTTTAATTTTTATTTTGAAAAAAAAATGTTACATTTAATAAAAAACTAAAAGTTAAAAAAAAGCCTTTTTAGATTTATGACGATGTAAATAAAACTCAGCACAGAATATTCCATTATAGCTTTTTTGGTAGGTCCAAAATGTGACATCTAAACCAATTTTTATTTGGTTACGATATGACAAACAGTTTTGTTTGTTTTGTATCTTAGTGAAAAAAGCATATATATTTTTCAGCTGTTTCACCATTTCAGTTTAAGTCCTTTTATTTTTATGTCTACTTTCTGTAATCTAAATCATTTTTCTTCTAATATTTCTTCTGTTATCATTTCTTTGTTATTCCTTCTTCTTATAATAGATGTATTTTTTTTTTTTTTAAAAGCAAGTTTTATCCTTTACTATTGCTTTTCAGTAAACAATTTATTGTTATCATAGTTTCATTTTATTTTTTAAAATTTATTATTATTATTATTATTATTATTATTAAAAATATTTTATTTTTATTTTTTTAGCACGGTGGCTTAGTGGTTATCACGTTCGCCTCTCAGCGCTAGGGATTCCTGGTTCGAATCCCAATCCCAAGTTTCCATGTTCTCTCCGTGTCCGCGTGGGTTTCCTCCGGTTTCTCCGGTTTCCTCCCACAGTCCAAAAACATGGATCAAGTCAATTGAGTTCTCCAAATTGCCCCATATAGAGTGTGTCTGTGTGAGTGAGTATGTGAGTGTGTGCCAGCGATAGATTGGCACCCTGTCCTGGGTGTATCTGCCCAGCGCCCGAAACGTTCTCCCCTGGATGAGCATGGGGAACCCCCCCGTCTGGGTGTATCTGCCCAGTGCCCGAAATGTTCTCCCCTGGATGGGCATGAGGAACCCCCCTGTCCTGGGTGTATCTGCCCAGCGCCCGAAACGTTCTCCCCTGGATGGGCATGGGGAACCCCCATGACCCTAATATAGAATAAAACGGAAGATAATGAATGAATGAATGAATATTTTATTACCATTAAACACACACACACACACACACACACACACACACTCTTTTATTAAAGAGCTGACAGAGTTACATTCCTCTTTCTCTCTTTCCCTGTGTGTGTGTGTGTGTGTGTGTGTGTGTGTGTGTGTGTGTGTGTGTGTGTGTGTGTCTATCTGTGTGTATATTGGTATATATCCCCTCGGGACCAAAACCTATCCGTCATGTTGCGTGATTAAGGTTAGGTAATTGAAAAGAATAAGCTCATCATTTATACTTGGTTAAGTTTATAAAAAATAAATAAAAGTCTATGTAAGTCCACAATACATAAAAACAACTCTGTGTGTGTGTGTGTGTGTGTGTGTGTGTGTGTGCATATGTGTGTGTTTGTGTGCATATGTGTGTGTTTATGAATGAAGATATGACAAAGAGGATCAAAGTCAGTTACATCTTCCTCCATTTTCGTATTTTGGCATGTAAGCCATGATCACGTAGCCATGGAGACAGGTTCCTCTTCCCAGTGCTGTAACCATAGTGACCATACAGCAGGGGTTCAGCCGATATGCCTGTATCCCACTATTTGCTTTTAAGAGAAAGCCCCCAACAAACACACACACACAAACACTAAGAGAAATAAACAATATTTTTTGCAAAGAACAGCATGCCCATGAGTGAAACCACATTAGACAGAAAATCACAAATCAAATATGATTTAAACACATGCATAACATGAACGTTAAAAAAATCTGGTTCCATTCCAATTGTGCAGGACACATGTCAAAACTATACCAAAGGATGTGGTTTATTACATACATCTTCATTGTTAATTATTAAGTACATTTAGAGCTTCCCCTAAACCCAGTAAAACCCTTAATCCTTTATGACATTTCAAAATGATGGCTCCACTATCTCACCAACGGACTCATTATCTGATCAGGTCACTAAAATGGTCTTTTTGCAGATTCTTTGCAATGAGAATGCAGATTCTCTTTGTATGTCATCAGGAAGATCAGACCTTTCGCAACTGAACATGCTACTCATGCTGTTAGTTTAAACTCTCATCCTATCATTTGATAAGATTTTTGTAATGCATTGCTTACTGGTCTCCCAGTTTGCACACTCAGAGCTCTACAACTGATTCAAAACTCTGCAGCCCAACTTGTGTTCAACCAGTCCAAGCGAACTTATGCACTACATTACTCCTCTCTCTCTATTGGCTTCCTGTAGCTGCTGCATTCAGTACAAGACACTGACTCTGACCTAAAGGACAATCTCTGCATCTGCTCCCTCTTACCTTCACTTTATATTTCTAAAATACACTACAACTTGTTCTCTTCGTTCTAGTGATAAATGGCACCTGGTGATTCAATTGTGCTGCTAATTCCCACTCCATATTGTTCACCACTGCTAAATGGTGGAACCATCTTCCCAACTCTGTCCGTAAAGCTGAGTTCCTTAGCATCTTTAAGAAACAACTCAAAACACATCTCATCCCCAAACATTTATTCATTCATTATCTTCGTCTTTATCCTATATTAGGGTCGCGGTGGGGTTCCTCATGCCCATCCAGGGGAGAACGTCTCGGGCGCCGGGCAGATACACCCAGGACAGGACGCCAACCTATCGCTGGGCACACACTTACTCACACAAACACACTCTACATGGGGCAATTTGAAGAACTCAATTGACCTGATCCATGTTTTGGGACTGTGGGAGGAAAACTGAGAACCCTAAGGAAACCCATCCGGACACGGGGAATACATGGAAACTCCACCCAGATTGGGATTCGAACCAGGAATCCCTAGTGCTGAGAGGCGAATGTGCTAACCACTAAGCCACCATGCCGCCCCATCCCCAAACACCTGGGGATAATAATAATAATAATAATAATAATAATAATAATAATTATTATTATTATTATTATTATTATTATTATTATTATTATTATTATAAGGGTGCGGATAAGATAATAATCAGGTTTAATAATTTTACAATATAGCTGGTTATTCCTTAACTACTGACTTGTGTTGTTTACATTGTAAGTTGTTTTGGAGTTTGCTGAGTGACTAAATGTAAATTTAATGTAAATATGGGTCCTTTCTCATTCCTGGCAATTAAATGGATTTTTCTTCTGTTTGGGTCTTCTTAATGACTCGTTTAGAAGTTCTTTGATTGTATTTATCCATAGTGATGCTGGTTGCTTGCATCTGTTTCTTCGCTTCATTTTGTTCAAAGGCAAGAGAACAAGAGAACAGTTTGGTTATCTAGGCATCAATTTCCCTCCAGTACTGCTTTTGAATTGTCCAGCTTTCCCATTTAAAAGCAATAACAGAAGATTCCATGGTCTGGACAACTCTGTTCTTTGTTTGTAGAGGCAGACCATAACATCTAAACATTTTTTTCCCAGTTTCTTCATCCTTCCTCTTCTGAGTGTCATATTTCCTGACTATCGGATGCTTTGATGTTATTCATAGATCCAAGCAAGCAAAAGCTGCCCAACACTTCCACATCCTTTCCATCAGTGGTAATTTTTTTTTTGTTTTTTTTACTGTCGTCATGACTTTTGTCCTCTTTACAGCTTTCCCATTAAGGGACAATATTTTATTCTGTTTTCCATCCATTCATTATCTTCCGCTTTATCCTCTACTAGGGTCACGGTGGGAGGGGAGGGAGGGTTTCCCATGCCCACCCAGGGGTAAACATTTAGCATTCATTTTACCTTGATCCATGTTCTTGGGACTGTGGAAGGAAACCTGAGAACCCAGAGGAAACCCACATGGACACAGGGAGCACAGACCACACATCAAACATATCAAATGATGTGCCACACACGCCCCTTACCTCACTGACAGGTACACCAATGGAAGAGCTGGTGGACCCCATTGGTGTAGCTGTCGGTGAGGTAAGGGGTGTGTGTGGGAACACCCTCATGGACGTACTTAGAGCGAGTTCCCAAACCTTCGGGGAAGCACCAGCTCCAAACTTCCTGAAAGCGGTACCCCAGCCAGCCTGATTGTAAGGCTTTGACTCCCAAGCCTATGGTTCCCAAGCCCATTTGCTGGTGTGTGACTTCCAAGCCCATGGTTCCTGGCCGATGGCTCCCAATCCATTGCACTGAAGTGCGGTTCTCAAGCCTATGGTTTCCAAGCCCTTTTGCCAGAGAGCCATTTTCAAGCCAGTGGTTCCTAAGTTTGTCTACTGAAGCTTGGCCCCAAAGTCTCTCTGCTGGAGCTTGGCCCCAAGTCTGTCCACCGGAGCTCAGTCCCGAGATCTGACTGCTGGAGCTTGGCCTCAAAAGCACCTATGATACATACAGAGATTTTGTGCTATTTATGCACAAACAGGCTGAGATAAAGAGCTCTCTGTGTAAACAGACACCCCAATTGCAAAAAGTTTGTCTAAAGTGACTTTAAATGTACACTTTTAAAGTGCATTTGAATAAAGTGCCTAAGGCACATTTAAGGTGAGACACAGCACACTGTGCACCCACAGGGTGAGACACAGTACCATCAGTGCACACAAGTTGAGACACAAGTGCTCTTGGCAGACACAAATTACTAAAAAGCGCCCCCAGTGTATACAGTCTGAGATAACACACCCATGCCCCATTACACATTCACCTAATGCACTTAAAGGCCCAATAAATGAATCCAAAGGGCCCTCAGTGTAACATGTTGAAATAAAGCACCATTGGTGCACACTGGTTAAGAAACATACTGTAACGTTATGTGGCATCCACATACTTTAGGAGTCATGCAGAGTTTTCGCGGGCACCATATTTTGCCGCCAACGGCCAGGTTGGAATCGTGCCCACTAATGGGGGTGTGCTGCAAGGTTTCCCGGCATGCGTTTGGGGGAGGGGATAAAAGCGGTCTTACGTGCTTTGTACTATAATATGTTATTAAATGAATTTGCGAAAATAGGTTCCATACTTTGCCTGGGTTCTTTTACCATGCCTCAATACAATACACAATAATGTTTAAATATATAGACAGATGGACAGACTGAGAAAAAGCAGAAAAAAATACAATAAAAAATATTTTAAAATATATAAATGTGCTTGTTTTAGTGCTGGCACTTAATAGCCTCTTACATTAAATGCCAAGGTTACAAATGTATGGTTGTATCTGATTCAGAGTATAATAAAATAAAGACTGGATGTTCTAGAACATTCATATGCTTATATCAGTAAATAATGTGTATTTACAGTAATTTTCAAAGTTTCTACTCTAAACTAATACTGTGAAAACTTTATGACTGCACTACAGTCTACTTTTAAACCAAATTTAAAAGTTCATGAACTTGAATTTAAGCTATTCCTCTGTGTTCTAGTGTAATTATGTTACAACCTCATTGCTGGAAAATGTTGTTATTGTTTAACCCTGCATATTAAAATTTAAAGAATGGGTGGCTTTCAAACAGCTTTATATGCGCATATTCTTTTCACTGGAATTGTGTTATTTGAACAGCCGGACCTTACTGGTCACTTTAGAAATAATGATGTTATAATTTCATAATAAAGGTATGAGCCTTGTTAAAAGTTGAACCCAGCTATAGCTCTGCAGCTGGAATCAGCTGGATCAGAAGTATGAAAAATCTGCTGGATTGCAGAAATACGATCTGAAGCCAGCTGAGTTGCTTTGGGAATTCTAGGAGAAAAATGTGTATGTTCTGAAAACTTTCTTGGGGTGTGTATATGTATCTTAAGAATTCATTTTTAAAGCTGCTTAATAGAGAGGTTATGCTAAAGATTAAACCATTTAAACATAGTTTTGTCTACACATATGGGTGTATGACAACTGATTCATTTTTGTTTTCATTGTGCGTGTGTGAGTCTTTCAGTTCTGGGAGTATGAACGATTTGACCCAGTGGACAGGGTGTGAGCCTCTTCCATGGTCTGCTTCTAATTACATTACCTCTTGGGTAAAGTTGACTCAATCAAAAAGTTGACTTAATGTCAACTAAAGACTGGAACACTGAAGCAAACAAGCATATTTTAAGTGTAAAAGAAAAAAACATATTCTTAATTAATACTTAATACTAAAACATTTTTTGTAAAAGTTTTTTTTCTCCCTCAGTCTCTATCTATCTATCTATCTATCTATCTATCTATCTATCTATCTATCTATCTATCTATCTATCTATCTATCTATCTATCTGTGTGTGTGTGTGTGTGTGTGTGTGTGTGTGTGTGTGTGTGTGTGTGTGTGTGTGTAAGGAGATATAGAAGGTTTTAAGAGCAATTGCGCTGGGGATTATCTACATCTGGTATTTGTTAGAGATGTTAGTAAGGAAAAGAGATGAGAAGAGAGGAAAGGAATAGAAGAACATCTGATCCTTTGATTAAATCCAGAGGGCAGACATGCTTATGAATAATAAATCAATACAAACCCAGATACATTTAAAACTGCGCTTAATAGGATAACATAAAAATAACCATGCTTTCAACAAGGTAGATAGACTGTATAATTGAAAAATATATTCCAGACGTTTAATGCTATTTAAATGTCTGCATTCTTCTACTCGTATGTCACTTACTTACTCGACAAATAATATGACTACTACTATATATGTCAAGCTTGGGAGGGCTAAGCCACTCCCCCCTGATTTCCTTAGTTCGCTATTTGGTCGTTCGGGGTTCACGTAGGTAGGGCCCATCCCCGTGAGCTGGGATTGGTTGCTACCTAGTCACATGCGGCCTGCTGATTAGACATATAGAGCGCATGCGCCCTGAGTCAGAGGCGTTCGGTTCAGTTTGGTTCCGGCTTTGGTTTATGAAGCTTTTTTGGTTATTAAACATCAGCCTGCTGCTTACCTGGTCACCTGGCTCGCTTACTAGCACTCCTGCATAACACCACGCAGCGCCGCCTTTGGACTGACTGCGCCCTGCTTTTGTAACAGAATGCTGGCCTCCACACCTGGCAAAGTCCAGGATTGCTGGCCTCCGCACCCTTAATAGGCCAGGTCGCCTCAGCGTTCTCAAAGGGTCGCGTCGCCCCTGCGCTCTCAAAGGGTCACGCCGCCTCCGCACCCTTAATAGGCCAGGTCGCCTCCGCACCCATGATAGGCCAGCTTGCCTCACCGTTATCAAGAGGCCAAGTCGCCCACGCGCTCTTAAAGGGTCAAGTCGCCCCTGCGCTCTCAAAGGGTCACGTTGCCTCCGCGCCATTAAAAGGCCTCGCCGCCTTCATGCCCCCAAAAGGCCTTGCCGCCTTCATGCCCCCAAAAGGCCTTGCCGCCTTCGTGCCCCCAAAAGGCCTCGCCACCTTAGTGCCCTCAAAGGGTCTCGCCGCCTTAGCACCCTCAAGAGACCACACCACTTTACCACCCTCAAAAGACCTTGCCGCTTTAGCGCCCTCAAGAGGCCTCGCCGCTTTAGCGCCCTCAAGAGGCCTCGCCGCTTTAGCGCCCTCAAGAGGCCTCGCCGCTTTAGCGCCCTCAAAGGGTCTCGCTGCTTTAGCGCCTTCAAAAGGCCTCGTCGCTTTAACGCCCTCAAAAGGCCTCGCCGCTTTAGTGCCTTCAAAACGCGTCGCCGCCCTCGTGCCCTCAAGAGGCTACATCGCCCCTGCGAGGTAAAAGAGCCTCGTCGCTTTAGCGCCCTCAGAAGGCCACACCGCCTTCGTGCCCTCAAATAGGCCTCGCCGCCTTCGCACCCTCTACAGGCCTCATCGCCGTCGCGTCCTCATAGGGCCCCTATATTAAGTTAAATATTTAAGTTACCAATGAGGGTCGCTGGGCACACACTCTATTGCTGGGCACACACTCACTCACACAGACGCACACACACACAAACACACTCTATACGGGGCAATTTGGAGAATTCAATTGCCCTTGATCCATGTTTTTTGGACTGTGGGAGGAAACTGGAGAACCCGGAGGAAAGCCACGTGGACACGGTGAGAACATGGAAACTCAACCTAGGTTGGGATAGCCAGTGGTTAGCACATTTGCCTCTCAGTGCTAGGCATTCCTGGTTTGAATCCCTAGCACTGAGAGGGTTATTTAAGAAGTCGTAGGTCAAAAGACAAAAAAAAAAGCTAGTAAAGTGTATTGCACAGCAGATACAGTACATTGACAAACACCTCTACATTTATGGACCACTTAAGTGTCACCAATTTACCCACTACTATATTTTTTAAATGTGCGGTTTCAGAGGACATTCTCACAGACGGGGGAAGACTATCATAACTATAAAAAAAAATCCACTAGACTATAAAAAACTCCACAAAGAAACACCCCGTTTTATAATTAGATACATTTTTTAGCAAAGAAACTGCTAAGTTCTAGAATTTGAGTCACCGTTTTGATAAACACAAAACATATTTATTGTCAAATTTGCTATAAGACAGGTAACCCTTTTTTATATTCTACAGTGGAGTAATCTGTACACTTAGTTTTAAATAGACAAAGTAAAAGATAAAGTGGTAAACTACAAAAGTAAACTGGAGAGGTGCAAGAAACTGTGAATGTGATTGCATCTTGGCCGTAGGAGTCACAGTGCATACGCATAATCAAGCAATACATTTACATTACATTTACATTTAGTCATTTAGCAGACGCTTTTATCCAAAGCGACTTACAAATGAGAACACCACAAGTCAGAAGCTATGAAGAAAACCAACTATACTGTAAATTCATCAAACCTGAATGTTATTCGATGCCACGGCACACGACCCCCCCCCCCCTTTTTTTTTTAAATTTATTATTTTATTTATTTATTTTTTTACAACAGGTATTTGTTAAAGAGGTGTGTCTTCAGCAATTTTT
>JAFMOD010000959.1:567230-609463 GCA_019802435.1 Corydoras maculifer
AGCAGTTGGGTAGCATGTTCAGTCAAAAAGGGTCTGATCTTCCTTATGTTGTAAAGGAGGAATCTACAGGAACGGGCAGTTTTGATGACATGATCAGTGAGTTTAAGGTGGGAGTCTATTGTGAAGCCAAGGTTCCGGACCGAATCTGTAGGGGAGATTGTGGCGCCATCAATTTGGAAGGTCAGGTCATGATGGATTGAGGGTTTAGCTGGGATAATGAGAAGCTCTGTTTTTCCTAAGTTTAATTTGAGATGACGGATGTCGTATCAGAAAAACCTAATTCAGCTAGAGTTGTCAGTAGAATCTGATGATTTACTGTATCAAAAGCTGCGGAAAGGTCTAACAAAATGAGGACCGAGGATTGAGATTTGGCCTTGGCAGTTTTAAGTGAGTCAATCACAGAGAGCAATGCTGTCTCCGTGGAGTGACCACATCTAAAACCGGACTGATTGTGATCAAGGAGACAGCGGAATACAGCGGAAAGGTAAAAATTGAGTGTGACCAGGTAATAGGGTGTCTCTTGATCACTCTGCAATTTTACATGACTAGTCTGGCGGCTACAATCTCCCACTCCGGTGAATTTTGTCTTTGTAGTTCAAAAATTGGAGTTACAGGAGGGCAAATATTACCATGATGCAAAGTGATAGGGAATTTTGATTGGGAAAAATGAAAATAGATCAGGAACTTTACTTCTGATATCTTCGCTGTACACAAGCAGTGGTCTCATCAATGAGCTGGACGTGTCCTGAGAAAACCATATCGATAGCTTGAAAATTGCGGGAGAAGAAAGCCGGACAAAAACGATGGAATCATAAAAATCGGACAACAATAGTAAGATTGCCATGTATGGAAATCAGACTAATAATTCAATTCATAAATAAACAAGTAACTAATAAGTTATCTTGCATTAGTTATCTGGTTTGGCAGATGGCTAAAACATTGTTAGGGTAAGTTTTATTGAAATATTGTAAGAGTATAAATTCCACTGTGGGAACACTGGTGAAGACATAATTGAAATCTGTTTCAGCTCAGAGAGAAGTCCAAAAAATGCTGATTGTAAATCCAGGCTGTGTGTACTATTAATGATAAATTACCCCCCGGACTCCACTGGTATGCCTGATGCTTCATGTGTTTGCATAGTATCTCTGGACCAGCTGGCAGGTTCTCCATAGTCATGACCAGGCCATCCAATGATAAATGGCTAAAGGAGGTCGAAGGACACAGGCTTGGCTTCCTGGTATGTGAGCCAGGTCGCTGGGTAGGGCAGGCTGTGTGTGTATGTGTGATTAATATCACATGTCAGTTTGGAGGTCACATTGTTATAGAAAGGCTTTCGACTGCCCTTCCTGGGGCAAGAACACTTACAAAAGTGAGCCATATTAAACATGTGGCACTTACGCCTTTCTTTTGGCCAGTTTACCAAAATAAATGATTAAACAGTATGGAAGCTTGTATTTAATCTAAATATTATTTACTAATGTTTTTTCAAGGAGTGGCTGCAAATATGTGGCAGTTTTCTTGAAGCATTTTCCAGCTGCAGATATCCCAATGCTCCCCAGAATTTTAGGAGTATCCTTCATAGTGATAGCAACTCCCAAATGCCTGCATGTTATATACGATCTACTAAAACATATCAGGTTTTGGAATACACTTTTCAATGTCTGCATTGATGAGGAAAAATAGGTATAAAAGGTATTTCCACACTCTTTGTGTTTTTACCTATAGAGTTTGTTCTCATCTCGGCATCTTCTATTTAATCCTTGACTAGGGTTGCAGGATGATTCCCTATGCCTATTCAAGGGAGAACGTTTCGTGTACTCATGTAAACAAATAACTTGACTCTGCTGTTGCTGTTCGACCTGAAACCGGTGATGGTTCTCATTCCACTTCAGCTGTCCCTCATATTGTTCTGCTGAAGTTTACACTCCAGCTTTCTCCTGTAGGTGTCCTTGGCCTCTTTGATTGAGCTCTGAAGGCCCACTTCTTATCGTTGAGCAGTGATTTAATGTCCTTTGCTACCCAAGGTTTGTTGTTCCAGGGTAACATTTAACAGTCCTGGTTGGGACAGTGGTGTCCACATAAAATGTAGTAGTCTGTAATGCACTCAGTGAGCCCATCAATGTCCTCTTTCCCTGTGCAGCTCCCAGAGTGCTCGAAAGTCTGTGGTCTCAAAACAGTCCTGCAGTACCTCATGGCTGCAAATAACAAATAAACATTTTAAACATTTTGAGACAAGTTTAAATTTGTGTTAGCTTACCAATAACCTAATATTTAAAAATAACTTGTTTGTAATGTACAATGCTGTGAGGCTCCAATGAAAGCTGTCTTGGAGAGGAGTGCTCTTCATTGGATGGCCTCAGAAGTCACTGGTAATATTTAGCTCCACTGGCTCATCCCATTCTCATTCTCTGATTCTCTACAAACTAATATAATCTGCATTCAGATCTTCCCCTGAGGAAGCATCCCAGTCTTATCATCTATTTGTCCAATCATGCGATAAACTTTTTTGTCTTTGAACTTCTAACTTACCCCCTAGCACCACAACTACTATTCATGCTAGATGACTCCTTATCAGGGTTGAAGTTTGAAGGCTGGACTTACTCATGTAAGTTCAAACAAGAAAGTTATCATCATACAAACTGAGGACGAGGTAGTACACCGAGGCAGAGAAACTGGCAGAACTAAAAATAAACTGGAAAACAATGACTGAATCTATTCAGCACACTGTTAAATTGAACATTTTTCCAGGTTAACGAAAAGATAGTTTTAAAGCAACTGTTTAGAAGAGAAGTTATTAATGTAAACTAAAACTATTTTTGCTAAACACCACACAGAATGTTATTGATAAAAACCTGGAAGATTGATAGGAAGGCCAAATGGCCTAACCAAGTACTTAGATTGTCCTGAAGTGGTGACAAATGATGTCTTTTACTTCTCTCTGTTCTTTATGTGCACTAGGTTGTAATCAATCGGAAGGTCAAACTTGGTAAGGAATTTAGGGTTCTTCTCTAGGCACAAAAGTCCTTCTGGGAGACAAAGAAAAACTCTAACAATATAGAATTGAATGGGTAAATATTACCACTAGCCAAGGCCAGAAATATAATCATGCATGGCCCTGTTTTCATCAATGGTGAACAGATAAGGACTTATGTTTGGGAATTTTGGCAACAGAAGACTGGTGCTACCATAAAATACTATACAGGGACTTGCTGCTTGGGTTACAGTAGTGGAAACTAAAGACAAGATTAATTGTACATCATAAATGTAGTGGAACTTACAAGGGATGACTACTGTACTGGTGCCCGGCCTCTCAAGGAGGATGAGTCCCACACTGAGTCTTGGTCCTCCCAAGGTTTCTTCTTTAAAATAACAACATAATTTTTTCTTGCCACTGTTGCTTCGGCTTGCTCTTTGGGGGTTTAAAGGCGTATTACACTGTAAAGCTGCTTTGCGACAATGTAGTATTGTAAAAAATGCTATATAAATATATTACTTGAACTTACTGCCAAATTTCAACCCAGACCGGGAGATGATGGGGTCATGCCACAGCAGCCAAGGCAAACCCAAATCCAAGTTGATGCTCAGGGAAATTAATTAGTGCACCTGATGATGTTTGCAGCCTTTAAAGTTGTGACATCACATGCCGTGGGGAGAAAGATACCATGGATTGAGAAAAGCAGAACATTTCGCAAGCTACGCCATGCCAAAAGCTTTACTGTACTGTCTCTCCTATTGGGAGAAATCCTGTCTCTGGTCCTCATTCGTGCCCAACCCTTGTTACAGAAATTGTTGCAATTACTATGAAAACCACTGACAGAAAATTTAAATATGTAACAGAGGTATTAGATCCTGGATGCAATACTACCATACACAGACCAAACAGTAATTACATTAACATGCCACTGCTAAAATCTGCAAAATCTGACTGTGTTGAAAAAAAACATTGGGGTCATAAGTACAAAATAATGGTTGAAAAGTAATTGGAACTATAAATAGAAGAAAATGTTGCCTGAGCAAGCAAGTGACCCTGAGGCTCCATCCAAATTCAGATTTTTAAGATTTCAAATCTTACTAACAGTCATAAATATATGGTTCTCTAAATTCCACTGTGCTAGACAAAATGATAATTTAAATACATACTCACAAAAGTCAACAAAAACAATGAAGTTATATAACTTTTTTTATTATTTACTTTTTTGAAGTTATATAACTTTTTTTTAATTATTCATTTATTTTTTATTTATTTATTTTTTGTATTATTTATTATATATTTATCCATCCATCCATTAGCATCCGCTTTATCCTCTACTAGGGTCGCAGGGGGAGAACATCCAGAGGAGAACATTTTGGGTGCTGGGCAGATACACCCAGGACAGGGCACCAATCAATCATTGGGCACACAATCACTCACACAGACACACACACACACAAATACACTCTATATGGGGCAATTTGGAGAATTTAGTTTGAATGTGTGAACATGAATGACCATGGTTTTGGATTGTGTGAATAAACCGGAGAACCCAGACAAAACGTATGTGGACAGGGGGAGTACATGGAAACTCCATCCAGATTGGGATTCGAACCAGGAATCCCTAGTGCTGAGAGACGAACATGCTAACCACTAAGCCACTGTGCAGCCCAGCCTTAAACATATAAATGATAAAATAATGCCACTACATCGCAGGATCTCTGGAACATAAACACTGCAATATGTAAGGGATTACTGTTCATGCTTATTGCTTCAGTAATGGATTAGTTCTATCTGATTTCACATCTTCAGAGCGGAGGATCTTGTGCCGCTGTCAATCAGAAGCACAAACTCAAACATGGTTGATTTAAATTATATATATATATATATATATATATATATATATATATATATATATATATATATATATATATATATGCCCAGCGATGGATTGGCGCCCTGTCCTGGGTCTATCTCCCCAGCGCCCGAGACGTTCTCCCCTGGATGGGCATGGGGAACCCCACCGCGACCCTAATAGAGGATAAGCGGAAGATAATGAATGAATGAATGAATGAATGATTAATTATATATAATAATTTCATAACCAAACACATTATTATTTTGCAAACCTGACAAAATGTCTTGATATGACACACAAAAGTTGGGCTATTCTTTTTACAAACAAATCTAAAAATTATTGTCCTTCATTACGTTTCGTTCATTTCCTCAGTGTGTTTAAGCTCTAGCTTGTTTTAGCCTGTAACCTTATTTGCATTTGTCATATTAAAAATGCATTGGAAGAAGGGCTGGGGCAATGCAGTCGAGGTAATCAATTACAAAAATATGTCGATTTGCATAACTTGCATTGACGCGTTAACAAAATGGTGGCGCCCTACCGAAAAGATGGCTTAGCGCAATTGCCATGTGTGCATCCAAAGTGTTCAAATTATTTTATTTTATATTTATATAGTGCTTTTTACAACAGTGTGGGAGCACTTCACACAGAAACAGAACAGCGTGGTTCTCTGTCAGATTTACAAAGTGTAGATGTCTTTTCACAACAGTACAACTGCTATGCACGAGTGCAAACCTCCGCGCCGGAATGTCTGCACAGCAAAACATCCACATGGCAGCAAAACAGAGATGTGGGATCGGTCGGTTTGATTGTTTCTTTTCTTATCTAAGCATATTACTTTAGACTTTTAATACATTTACCACGTTTCTGTTATTAGAAGTGGATTACTAACTGTTTCTTTGTCATCCTGTGTAGATATATGCAGCTTTTATTAATACCACTCATGTTTTCATATCGCATTCAGATCAATTTGAATATTTGTGCTTGTATATAGTCAACAAAAAATATATAGTCAACATAGAAAGTCCATAAAATGTAATATCATATGTGCCTCAAAGTTCAGTCAGTGCAGTTTTTTTCACCAATAACCATCTCGTTACCTGGTGATTTAATAATTTAAAGTAAACTATTTCAGAAAAATAGAAACATTTTTACATCCATTGTTTTTGATAAGACATTTCAGTAATAGTAAAAGTCTAATTTTAAAATATTTCAGCATCATTTTAATGTGCTTTATATTATACCTGAATTATTAATTTGATCTTTGATAAAGCTGTTAATGCTAAAGCATTTGTGTTTTAATAGAGACCTTAATAGCACTGTGTTTCATTTAAAGAAAATATTTCAACCTGAAAGGTTTTTATTTTTTATTATTTTGGAGAACTTATTTCAATTCCAAACACAATCACATTAGTATAATAGATTAATTTTTAGATTAATCAACTAATCGGGGAAAAAAAATTATCAATAGAAAATTAATTGGTAAGTGCAGCCCTAATTGAAAGCTAATCTTTAGAACAACAATAAGGTTATTAATTACATGAGTCCACAACACAGCATTAGATATCTAAGTAGTTAGACATATCAATTTTAACAGAGTTATAAGATTCAGAGTGATATGGTAGGAAAAGAGAGCACACTGATGGAAAAAACAGTGAAGAGAAATTTGCTGAAGCAGCTTGCTAGTCTTGCCAATGCATCCGTGACCTAGATTTCCTCTGTTTTCCCAATTCTCTGCCTCATGAATGTTTGATTACTCCTGCAGTAGCTGTAGTTATGCATAATCTCTCAATTAAAGTCAAAAAGAGTGCGAGAGACTGCACACAGCACAGCAAAATTAAATTCTCAAAACAGACAAAGAAGAGGATTTTAAAATAGACTAAATGAGCATTATGTTGCTGACAGTTAGTAAAGCAACCTGGAAATCAGTTCCCTTTAACATTTACTATTCCCTTTCTGCTTTGTAATAGAAAACACACTTAAATTCTCTCTCATTCATTATCTTCCACTTAATTCTCATAGGGGCTTTCCTATGCCCATCCTGGTGAGAACGTTCGGGGGGCTGGTTAGATACACCCAGGACAGTGTACCAATCTTTTGCTGAGCACACACATAAACCCTCACTATATGGGGCAATTAAGGTCATTCAATTTACCTTGAATCCATGTTTTTGGACAGTTTGAGGAAACCGGTGAACCCAGACATGAGGATAACATAAAAACTCCACCCAGATTGGGATTTGAACTTCAAATCCCCAGTGCTGAGAGGCGAACATGCTACCCACTGAGCCTAAGTAAATATGAACAAATCACAAGAACTGCCCAGGCATGACACAAAAGAGGTTCCTGTCAGCTGCAGAACTGAATCTTCTAGGATCAGGACCCATGTTACAGTGGACAAAATATTTGTGTGTACCCAAACCCAAAACCATGGATGACAAAAAAATGTCAGAATTTTCCTCAACAAGCGCAACATCGCCTTCAGGTCTGGAAACAGAGCCTTATACAACATGGCAGGAACTAACCTAATGAGAGGCATCAAGGAGGCTAAGACTGCTTATACAAGGAAAAGTAAGGACAACTTCACAAACAACAACCCACAGCAGGTGTAGCAGGGCATCCAGCACCACAAGACCAGAAACTGCACCACAGTCGTTGGTGATGCCTCACTGGCAAAGGATCTTTATAGTTACTTTGCTTACTGTGAGGTGGAATCATTGGAGACAAAAACAAAACCTCAGTTTTCAAAAACAGCATTCTCACTGTGCATGAGATGATTCTCAGTGGCAAAGCACTGTAGTAACGAGAAATACTGGATGAAACCTGGATTTCCATCGGACTGGCAGTCCTGCAGGATGCCCTCAATGGGCTTATATACTTTTGCAATTGTTAAATGGTCTCCTGATCAACACACAATCTGTACATGGCTGTCCTACACTGTTGTTGCTGCCCGGCTGCTCAAGGAGGACAAGTCCCCCACTGAGTCTTGGTCCTCTTAAGGTTTCTACCTTAAAAAAAACAACACAACAGGGAGTTTTTTCTTGTCACTGTCACTTTAACTTGCTCTTTGGGGGTTTGAAGGGATACAACACTATAAAGCTGCTTTGTCACAATGTACAATTGTAATGAGCGCTACATAAATAAATTACTTAAACTTAAACTCAGAGCAGTCAACCCCAGTAAACTGCTGTCTCGAATAGTGTGCCATGAAGGGGCCTGAAAATGTGCAGAAACAGCTCTATGGCAACATCACCAGCCTTAATGACTACTGTCTAATTGCATTCACAGCAAACAAAATGAAGTCTTTGAGAGATTGGTTCTGCAGCATTTCAGAACCATTCACACACCCACATTTGAGTCTTTGAGCCACATCGGAAAACATGTTTACCGAGCATGCCATCACCACTGTCCTTCACACTGCACTCACACACCTGGAACATCAGGAGAAACGATCTCCCCTAGATGGGCATGGGGAAGCCCCCCCCACCCCACCTCCCTGTTGAAAAAACTCCCTGTTGTGTTGTTTTTTTTAAGGTAGAAACCTTGGGAGGACCAAGACTCAGTGGGGGACTCATCCTCCTTCAGCAGCCGGGCAGCAACAACAGTGTAGGACAACCACGTACAGATTGTGTGTTGATCAGGAGACCATTTAACAATTGGAAAAGTATATAAACCCATTGAGGGCATCCTGCAGGACTGCCAGTCCGATGGAAATCCAGGTTTCATCCAGTATTTGTCATTACTACAGTGCTTTGCCACTTAGAATCATCTCATGCACAGTGAAAATGCTATTGTTGAAAACTGAGGTTTTGTTTTTGTCTCCAATGATTCCACCTCACAGTAAGCAAAGTAACTATAAACTATAACCTTTGCCAGTGAGGCATCACCAACGACAGTGCGCTGATGTGAAGGCAACCGAGGTCAGATAAGGGACAAGTCCCAGATCCAGGGCTTGGGTCATTGAGGTGCTGCGATCATTTTGTTGGCTGGATTGTCAGGCTGTGGTGTTTTTCAGTTTCGGAAGCCTCGAGCTGATGAAAACCGGATGCAGTGTTCCCACATTCCCTTTGGTCCACGGTACATGGACAGACCGTGTCACGTGCAATGTTTGCTGCTGGGACTTATTTTAGTCACCAGGATGGTTGAATGTTGAGGTGAGGGGATTGTGTGGCATCCGCCATTGGAAAGGGTAGGGGTGGAGTATAGGTCAGTTCCAGGTTTTCTGCCAGTTCTGGGCAAACGTTGCAGCAGCGATATGGACTATATAAACTTAGCATTTGCTCCATGTTGGTGATTCACTGCTATGCTTCTGTGAGTGTGTGTTGAATAAAAAAGCAATTCTATGCATGATGGCAACCCACGTCCAGGTCTCTTCTATGTCACTGCCACAATAGTAATAAGTACTATTGCAAGGTGTGTATTTTTGTTCTACATTTTTTTTTTAGCTTTTCAGGCTTGTTTTCCTCCTAAACATGACTCAGAACCTCATTTACGAACAAATACACAAGGGATTTTTTTTGTACCGCAGCATGAACACCATGTCATCCTAATTTCCATTCCTCTTAAATAAAACCCGGGAAACTGAAAGAAGATTCACTTCTTCAAAAACAAAAGTGTTTTTTTCTGTCAATTTAAATATCAGGAGCATATTCACACATCCTCAATATCTAAGTAACTTGTCCTGGTTTATGTTTAGTAAATGCTACATGATTAAGCCAAAAAAAAAAAAAAACGTAGAAGTAATGAAACTATCTAGATTTTCATAAATCTTCTAAAAAACTTGACTAGGCAACAAAAGTTTATAAAAATGGAAACTAATTGAGGTCATATCAGTATTACCTGTAAATTAATGAACTGCAACACAGTTCACATGTCAGCTAGTTATTATAAACTTCAGTTAAATAATTACTTGAACTCATAACATATTTGACAAGTCAGCAGAAAACAACTAGTAATAAGCTAGTATCAACAGATTTTTATTCAAAAACAAGTAAATAATCTTATATTGTTAATTAAACTCATTATTTATTTTGTACTTATTACTTATATGCTGTGCTTTATTAGCGCTAACTGCTTATCCTGCCTGTCTTTTGAGGTGTTGCATTAATCTCTTTATCCATGGCTCTACTGGAGCACTGCGGCTACGACGAACCTGGAATTTTATTGGTCTGGCAGTCCTGATAGACGCCCTCAATGGAGTTTTTCAATTAATAAATATGTGTCATCTGATCACCACACAATCTGTACATGACTGTCCTACACTGTTGATGCTGCCCGGCCACTCAAGGAGGATGAGTCTCCTACTGAGCTTTGGTTCTCCCAAGATTTCTTACTTAAAATAACAACACAACAGGGAGTTTTTCCTTGCTTTAGCTTGCTCTTTGAGGGTTCAGGCTTATAACACTGTAAAGCTGCTTTGTGACAATGTACTATTGGGAAAAAAGTGCTATATAAATAAATTACTTGAAATTGAACTTAATATTAGAAAAAATTATTGACAATTATTATGGAACCACAGACCCAACCTCATAATCCAGAAAACAACATGAGACAAAGAAATGTGATACGGTATTTGACTATTAAAGGTTAAATTTGAAACTACTGCCACAGCATGCTATACATGGGAAAGCATTTGGCCACTACAACCTAAATCATAATATTACTTACATACTGTGCAGTCCAACCACACTATACACCATTTGCACAAGGCCCTCTTGACCATACACTGGTTGTTTCAAGCTTTTCGAAGGAGTATAGAGAAACATAGAGTAAAAGATTCAGGCACATAGAGTGGACGAACAGATGGAGAGCAGTCTCAGGCATACAGCTTTAAATGATAACAGACTACGTTAACCCTGTTCAGGACCATAAAGAGGCTGAGGAAATGAGGAAGTTTGCAGGCACCTGTCTGGCAGCAAAAGTCCTGGGAATTGATCCAACCCAGATCACAAAGAGCATAAGTAGGGGCAGAGTGATGGACACAATCTATCAACTCCATGTTGCAATGCAAAACCTCTTCAATGTGAGTATGAACCTGAAACCAATTTCCTCACTTCTTTAAAACCTTGAGTCTACTGTCAGAGAGTTAATGATTCCAGGGAGCAAAAGAAGGTTAAAAACCAAACCTGCACTGGATGAAGTAATCCCAGTGGCTTAAGCCCAGATGAATAGCAAAAACATGCCAAATCTTTTCTAACTCCTGATTAGAGTCACTGCTCGTTACTTTCAGGGTGATAACTAGATGTACATCTGACTGAGGTGGCCAATTTCTCAAAAAAAAAAAGATTTCACACTGCTGAATTGAACCGAAGCCTGCGATCAGAGAGGATGTATTTATAATTTCAAGGAAGGGGAAAATGTTCTGGAGAAGAATGTGCCTTGCGAAAGTCCAGGAAGAGGAATAACACTTACAGAGACCATCAATGGGACAATGGGTTTTATTCAGAACTATTTATTCATTAAACAATTGTATTAAACTATTAAACTGAACAATCTATTAGACCATGGCTGTGAGATGATGGCTGTGAGGGAACTGATAAAGGACCAACTTTCCAGCTGGAAAAGATACTTACAAGAAGCACAGACAGCACAGGAGCTGACAAAGGGTTGTATTTCGGCATTTAGCATTTCCCACCTGTACATGGAATTAGCTGTATGGTGTGAGTGACACCTGGGTGTTCAGAACAAGGAGAATTGTAGACCCACATGATAACGTAGGGTGCAATGAGTCCAGAGCTGGTTCAAAAATAGTTTTTAATGCAGAAGACACCGGGTGAAATCCGACACAGCCATTAACATGACATAATAAAGCAATGTTCCAACACCAAACACTGGGACAGGTAGGGTTTTTAATCATATAGATAGTAGTCACATGATGGGAAACACAACTGAACCGGATTTTATAGATTAAGCAGTAAATAGGAACTAATTAAACAATTTAACACCCATAGCACATATAACATATAACACAAATATACTGAAAACTGGATATTCCAGTAATTCCACCAGCGGCCAGTAGAGGCCACTCCAAAGTTCCTGATTAAACTTACATTAGATGGACATGACAGAATGATAGGGACATTGTAAGAAGGATTATCCTTAGGGTGTAAGCGGGAAAGTGAAATGGGATGTAAATTACGGGGGTCTCCCAAGTTTCTGAGAAACACTGTAGCACAGTAGTAGGAACTGCCACCTGCTTGTAGGAGACTCCTGTCCATACTAAAAGGGTTATGACATTTTTCAGTTAAAATACCTGGAAGGCTTATTACTCATTGTTGACTTTAGCTGGGTAAATGCTTGTATATTGTGTTAGTTATTAGTCCATGTTACTACTTCTACAAAATGATTGTTGTTTTACACTAGTCTCATCTATTTTTATACTTTTGAGTCTAAACAATAAACTTTAAAATGCTGAGGTCAGTGTTTTAGTAACATTTCACACTTTCATTTCATTGGTTTTTGCGACCTTGGTTTCTTTTTCACTTCTCATGAATACTGTTCCTATAAACATTCATTAGTTCCTTCTTTAGGGGGTTCAAAAGGGAACTACAGTTTTGTTGAATGTTCAAGCACTCGATTGAGAGACGGGAAAAACAAAAAATAAATATAGAGTTTAGTGCTTAGTTTTGTGAAATATATATCAAAATAATCAAGATGTTTTAAGGCCTTGGATAAAAGAGCAGGAATAAGGAACGGTGTGAATGTTTTCTAAATACAGACCCATTCCATCCATTATCTTCTGCTTTATCCTCTAGTAGGGTTGCGATGGGGTTCCCCATGCCCATCCAGGGGAGAACTTTTCGGGCGCTGGGCAGATACACCCTGGACAGGGCGCCAATCCAAAAAAAAATAAAATAAAATAAAAATAAAAAAAATATATGTTAATTTCCATAATTCCATTCAAAAATTAAAACTTTCTTAGATTATAGATTTAGGGCCCACAGTTAAAATGATTTGTTTACTTAACTTGGGTTCCAAGGCGGCACAGTGGATTAGTGGTTAGCACTTTCGCCTCTCAGCGCTAGGGATTCCTGGTTCGAATCTCCATCTTTCTGTTTCCATGTTCTCCCCGTGTCCATGTGGGTTTCCTCTGGGTTTTCCGGTTTTCGTCCCACAGTCAAAAAACATGGATCAAGTCATTTGAGTTCTCTAAATTGCCCCATGTAGAGTGTGTGTGTGTGAGTGAGTGTGTGCCCAGCGATAGGTTGGCGCCCTGTCCTGGGTGTGTCTGCCCAGCGGCCAAAATGTTCTCCCCTGGATGGGCATGGGGAACCCCCCCGCGACCCTAAAAGATGATAAAGCGGAAGATAATGAATTAATGAATGAATGAATGAGAACACAATCACTTTTAATTCATGTGAATATGAGCCTACTGTACTACTGTAAACTATTGCTGCCACATACACACTAACACCCTTTCAACTCGGTTTGTGATAAATATTAAATATAAATATCTGTGCTGAACAGAACTTAGATATTTCGATATATTGGTTTCTTACTCGTACGTAAGGTGTTAAAAAATTAATCAACACTGCTTCAGCTGGTCCACTTACAGTATATCAGCTCAACACACATTACCATTAACACATAAATGTGATGGCAGTGCTGAGAATTATTTACCACCCAAATAACAGCTGCTTTATGTTGATCTTGTGGAGTCCTGTTTTTTTTGTTTTAATAATAAGGAGACTAACGGGTAAGCAAAGAACACAATTGTATAACTATGAAGCGCACTGGGTATGTAGAGATGCTAAAATATTGTGGTAGCTCAGTGGTTACAGTGTTTGGGCTATTAATTTGAAGGTTGTGGGTTTAAATCCTAGGTCCACTGAAGTTATCAATGTGGGTCCTTGATCAAGACCCTTAACCCTCATTGCTCCAGGGTACCAACCCTCCACTCTGACCCCAACTATCAAGTTGGGATACTTGTAAGTCGCTTTGGAGAAAAGCATCTACAAAATGAGTAAAATAGAGGATATATGTAGAAACTAAAATCTATATAAAAAGAAGCCAGTAAGTGTATATTAGAATTAAGAAGTGGTAGGTAACGGAGATTGTGGATATGTAGTTTAATTCTTTATTATAAAACTTAAGACTGCTAGAAACCCAAATCAACACCACTTGTTATAGCTAAAAGACCCACTGAATACACTATTATGCTATTATTCTGCAGTGTAAGTGACTGCATGTTTCAGCTTTCACCTGTAATGATGTTCTGATGTAAGTACCATGCAATCACTGAATCAAAAATTATTGTGAGGCACTTTCAAGACCCAAGTGACATCTAAATGAATTTGATGCAATAAATTTGCTCTTATTTGGCAAATTTTGGAAGCAACATTACATTAAATTATTAACTATTTTTCTATTTAGTGAAAAGCTCTGTTAAATCCATCCATCCATTATCTTCCACTTGCCGGAGTTTAGGCGGCGGGGACAGTAACCTAAGCAGAAAGATTCTGCTTCTTACTTCTCCTTTAGCATATCCAGGGTCTTCCCAGGGGTCTCCCCCAGTTGGACTTGCCTGAAACACCTCCCTGGGGTGGCCCTCAGGAGGCATCCTTACCTGATGCCTGGCTCCTTTGGACGCCGAGTAGCGGCTGTAGTCCGAGTCTCTCCCGGATGACTGAGCTTCTCACCCTAACTCCAAGGGAGAGCCCAGACACCCTGCAGAGGATACCCATTAGGGCCGCTTGTATTTGCGATCTTGTTGGCATGACCATAGCTGAGGGCAAGAACGTAGATCGATTGGTCCTCCTTTTTCACCACAACAGACTGGTATAGAGTCCTCATCACTGCTGACCCCACGCCAATCCACCTGTCAATCCTCCGCTCCATCTTACTATCACTCGTGAACAAGAACCTAAGATACTTAAACTCCTCCACTTGAGGCAAGACAACAGACAGGTTGACCCTGACCCAGAGAGGACGCTTCACCCTTTTCTGACTGAGATCCATTAACATAAGAACTATGTATTAAATCTCCTTTCATTTTTGATGTGCTTGTATAAAACATTAGCTTATTTCTGCTTAGAGCTCCTGTGTTGTGTTGATTATCCTGCCTACCTTGGGATTGTGTATCAACTATTTGAATAAAAAGTTTACTTGGTTATACTTAATTACACAGAATTTAATTATGAAATAAATGTTTATCATATAATAAAAGTTTTAATTCACTGAAAATTCTCTGAATGAAAGATGTAAACGCTCTGAATATCCAATCAAAGGGCATGAATACGCTGATGTAACGTACACCTGCCAGAGAACCTTGGTGTTGCCAACTTGTTTTCAACTGATTGGTCGATGCAACAGGTTGTCGACACTTATTTTATACTACCAGGATGCAGAATTGATGGTTTAGGCCTCCAGGTGGATTTCCTTGACCCTGGCAACAAATTCTGTCTAAAATATGTTTGGTTTAATGCTTAATGATAAAATACAGTATAGAAGCAGTGCAACTGGGAAAACGCTATTAATGGAACTGGGCAGACCATTTGGAATTATTTAATAATTCATGGACAAAATATACTTAACATAATACTTTGTGGAAAGCGTTAAAAACCTTGTTTTCCTAATGAAATTTCTTTCTTAGTTGCATTTTCACTAGCAACTTTATTATTCATTCTTACAAATATTTTTATTGTGCTGAAGAAAACTGAGTTGAATGCGTGACACTGACAGTGCCCCCTCATACACTCCAAGCTCTGGTGTCACACATGCACAATGAGCAGCTAGCTAACAGGCCTGTTCTGGGTCTCCAGCACCTGCTGGGCTTTAAATCTTCCCAGGTGGGCTGGGAACATATGCGATATATAGGCTACAATTCACAAACACACACACACACACAACCACACACACACACACACACACACACAGACTGGTAAGATAAATCCACTATTTTTAACACAAAACACTTTCGACACTCTGGTATCTTGTTTTATGCACTCTGTATCAAGCATGGTAGTTGTCTTTCAAGTAATAAGTGCTTGAAAATTCTCAAATGGTAAAATGCATTCTGGGCATTTTTACCATGAAATTTAGACTGACTGACTTTTTTTTTTCATTTTTCTGATTAGATTAGTCATGGGCAGTTGACGTATGTTTCTCTGCCTTTTTCCAAGCCTTACATAGTGCACTTCAATCTGTCAAAAAAAATTACAACAGTCACATTTACATATGTTGCTGTAGTGAATAAGTAAACTTGTTGTTTTTACAAAATCAACAAACCAACTTGTTTTCCTAATAGATGTCGTGACAAGGTTAGCATGTTCGCCTCTCAGCGCTGAGGATTCAGGTTGGATTCCCATTCTGGGTTTAGTTTTCATGTTTTTTCCTATGTCTGTGTGGGTTTTCTCCGGGTTCTCCGGTTTCCTTCCACAGTCTAAAAACATAGATTTAAGGTAAACTGAATGCTTCAACTTGCCCCATATAGTGTGTGTCTGTGTGAGTGAATGTGCCCAGTGATAGATTGGCACCCTGTCCTGGGTGTATCTGTCCTGTGCCCGAAATGTTCTCCCCTGCATGTGCATGGGGAATCCCACCACGACTCTAGTAGAGGATTAAGTGGATGATAATGAATACAATATTGGATTAATTAAATCCGCCAAATGTGCAGTCAGTCTGGTGTCTCACATTAGTCCTTTTTTGGGCACCATATGTCATTGCATTCTTTGAAATCCTTTCCCAACATAAGTACATAGTTAAAAATATGGTCAAATTTACTTTAATATAAACTGTCCACATATTTTTTAGTATCAATGGTATTTAGGAACACACACATGAATACATACATTACACAGCAAGACCTTAACCATACTCTTAGAATGCTTACATTTTTGACTTGCAGGCCCTGAATGTTTCCAGTAATTTTTCAAAGCTTACAGTATACACAGTGTATCATGCTGGAAAACCATGTCTTTGTAGCTGCCTCCATCTCATTACATCAAATACCATCTGCCATGCAGTGCACTATATTTGAAATTCAAATAAAAATTAAACAGATATTACATACTGTACACATGCCACATTACTTTATTTCATATTTCTGGTATTTCAGTTAAATTTTACTGCACTTATTGGTATTATTATTATTATTATTATTATTATTATTGTTGTTGTTGTTATTGTTGTTGTTGTTTTTGTTGTTCATTCATTCATTCATTATCTCCCACTTTATCGTCTATTAGGGTCGCGGTGGGGTTCCCTATGCCCATCCAGGGGAGAAGGTCTCGGGCGCTGGACAAACACTCACTCGCACAAACACAAACACACTCTATATGGGGCAATTTTGAGAATTCAATTGACTTGATCCATGTTTCTGGACTGTGGGAGGAAACCAGAGAACCCGGAGGAAACCCACGCAGACACGGGGAGAACATGGAAACTCCACCCAGATAGGGATTCGAACCGGGAATCCCTAGCGCTGAGAGACGAACGTGCTAACCCTAAGCCACCGTGCCGCCCTGTTTTTGTTATTATTATTATTATTATTATTATTATTATTATTATTATTACCACCCCTATATTAGCTTCTTCTGTTTGTCTGTGTGTCTGGTAAAAAGTTTACAAATGCTATTTCACCCACTTCCCGTTATTTGATTTAGCTAAATCTTTGCACAATTTTTCATCGTCGATGACAACACATGAATCAATTAACTAAATTACCACTGAAGTAACTAATTATCAGTAATTAATTCATTTAGTTTTCTATGGGTAAATTGCCCATTTTCTACCAAATTTTATACTTCACAAACAGAATTAATCTGTTAATCTGTTAAGATGTACATATGCTGAATTTCACACAGCTAACCAATGAGTGGTTTTGTCTTTAGGCAGAATGAGACCAGACGTTGAGACATTGAGCTGAGGCCTCTCTGTTTACACAAAGCCCTATAGATACATAAGCTAACTTCACCTCACTGCAAGGCTGTGAGAACAATTTGTGTAAGGGTAATGAAATGAAAAAGTGTGCACCCCCGAACAAACTGAGCCCCAATTTAAACAAAGAACTTCCTGTAAAAGTGGGCTCGCCTCTAACTTGGGTGTCATTGCATGGCAGCTTAACTCTTCACTTTGGTGGGTTAAGGTATAAGTGCTAATGTGAGCTAGTTACATATATAAGCCAATAAAAGCTCATGAGAATGTGCTGTCACAGCTGGAATCTCAGTGTACAAAGAAATGTGTGCACCTCATTAGATGCATTTAACGGCCTTGGTGATTAAACCAGGCACGACAAGACCCAGTTTCATTGCTGGTCTGAAAACAGTTGTTCTGGTTTAAACAGTTCTAATAACATTTTAAAGGTTTTTTTTTAGTTTGAGGTTATAAGAGATGAGGAACATTATCCGACATAAACCACAGAACGGCACAAGTTCATTTAAGTTGTTGTACACTTTTATTTTTTTGTCATTCTGTTTTAATGTTTTCAGTTCATTTGTTGGGCGCCATGGTGGCTTAGTGGTTAGCACATTGACCTCTCATGCTCGCGCTGAGGATTCCCGGTTCAAATCCCAATTTGGGTGGAGTTTCCATGTTCTCCCCTTCTCCATGTGGCTTTCTTCTGGGCTTACTCTAACAGGCCAAAGACATGGATTCAAGTTAAATTGAATGCTCTAAACTGGCCCATATAGTGTGTGTTTGTGTGTGCAAGAGTGAGTGTGCCTAGTAATAGATTGGCGCTCTCTCCTGGGTGCCAAGTGCCTAAAACGTTCAACCCTGAATGGGCATGATGAATGGGCATAGAAATTTGAGAGTTAAAACCTGGAATCCCCAGCACTGAGACGTCAACATGCTAACCACTAAGCCATCATGCTGCCCTTTAGAAACATAACAAATATTATAAAATAAGAAATATTTTTGTCGATGCATGTTTAAAGTGGTGCGAGAGTCCAAGTGTATTCAAGAGTCCATAGTGGTTTGAGAAGAGAACCTACTCCCATAGTATTTGGAAACTGAAGTCTTAATGAGGATAAAAACACCTTCTGGGCACACTCTAACAGTCCTCCTTGATGGTTTCACACAATTGATTTCACACAAGTGGCACATACTTGGTAAACAGGAACAATTAAAGGTTCAGACTGTCCCAGACATCATTGTAAGCATCTTTATTGTCTGTGTATACATGACCTTACGTCCTCTCTCTCTTCTTGTGGGGCAGGAGACATTCTGGAGAAATTTGGGCAACACAGTCTGTCAGTTTGAGTGAATAAAGTCTCCAGAAACAATCCATCTGGACTTTTTGTTGTTTGTTGTTTGCTGATTGCAGCACTCAGTTCTTTCATTGCTTACTTAGCATTAGCATCAGGATGTATATGAACTGCAGTCACAACAACAGTTGTGAACTCACAATTTAAATAAAAGGGGCTGCACTTCATCTGATACTCTATATTAGCAGAGCAATGACTTTCAGTAACAGTCAAGTCTGTACAGTACAATGTGCTTGTTAACATGAATGCACAGACCTCTTCTATGGTCACCCCACACCTATGAGAACATGGTAGCTCAGTGGTTAGGCTGTTGGGCTAGCAATCAGAAGGTTGGGGGTTCAAATCCCAAGTCAACTGAAGTTACCAATGTGGCTCTTTAAGCAAGATCTTTAACCCTTACTGCTCCAGGGATGCTGTACCATCTCTGTACTCTGACCCTCTGCTCTGAAGTTGGGATATTTGCAATTCACTTGCAATCATGAAATCATCTGCTAAATGAACAAATAAAAATGTAGTTTTCTAAAACCCTGACCGCCTGAAACAAACTGGGTCCATCAAGCTCCACCGCAAGGTTTAGCTTAGTCCTGAGTCCACCGCACATGTGGCACATCTCCTCATCAGTAGAAGTCAATTCACGACTCAACAGGATCCTTATGATTTCCAGAGGAAGCAGATTAGCGTTAAATAGATTATTTATGCAGTTTGTGTCAATGTCAAGTTTGTATGTGATGCTTGCCTGGCAGTTTGAAATAAAAAATGTTCTGAAGAGACACAAAGCCTCACACTGTGCATGCTAAAGCATCTTGGATTAACTGCAGTTGACATGGTGTCCTATGTTACATGTGTTGCTCCTGTTTTCATTGTTGCTCTGTAGTTTTTATCTGCATATTATTTGATTTCATGTCTGCAACGCAGGGTAAAGTTTTTTACATGCAGCTAATTAATAATTTGAAGATGTAACAAGGGAGGGGGGTGGAAGGAATCAAGACTGGAGACAAAAGTTCACACACAGGAGCAGCTTTTTTGCCAACACCGACCAACGTACCTCCAGTCCTGTAGCAATTTGATGGAGAACTCTCTCTTCTTCCTATGAAGATGCACGGTCATCAGACAGAGCCACATAAGGTGTGCTACTCAATCTCCCTGAACAGCGTTTCTGCTCCACCTGTCTTTCTCTCAAGCGCCACTATGACACTTACCCCACAGCAGATTCTGGGTACCCCTGCATCCAGACAGGCTCGGGGGAGTCAGGTCAGCCATCCCAATCAGGGTATTCTACTACCGTGCCGATAGTAGGCAGCATGTTCCTAGCACTCCGGAGGCAGGTATTTTGCGCGCCTCCTCATTTCCCGCAATGAGCGGCCAATTCACCCCGGCATCTTAAGCTCCAAACACGGTTGTAACCTCTGACTGCCCCACTGATACCGCCTTGCTCTCAGTGAAAGTCGAATGCCGGAGTCTTGGTGTGCACCCCCACTGGATAACATGCCCACGCAGCTCGCAGGTGACATTCACAGACCACATGCATACTCATCCACTTCCGGGTTTTGGCACCAAATGTAACGGAGGTAAAAGGAATGAGGACAGGATTGCACCACAATAGGAGCAACTATTTTGCCAACACGGACATAACACACAGACACACTGGGCTTTTACAGTACATTCGCATGTAGACGTGCTGTGTCCACGGTCCCACCAGTTCTGTAGCGTTCGATGGAGAACTCCCTGCGGCATGTGCCATACCTGAGTCTGATCTCTTCCTTCTTGCTGCTCCAACTCAGTCTACCATAGGTGTCCTGATGTCATCTCTCCAGGGTCACATGCGTGTCATCCTGGCCAGCGTAGGCTTTTCTGTCCGCAGCAAAAGCAGGAGGTCCCCAGCTGGAATCCCTGCTGGAACCTCCACTGGAACCTCCGCTTGCCTCGCCCACTCTGCTGGTGACATTCTTGGACCGCTTGCATCCTCATCCACTCCCTGGTTTCAGCGTCAGTGTCATGGGGTGGAAGGGAATGAGTACAGGATTGCACCACAAAAGAAACCAACATGAACACCCATACACATACACACACACAAACACACACACACACACCAGGCTTTTACAGTACATTGTCATGTAGACATGCCATATCCACATCTACATCCAGTCCTGTATCATTTTCATGGAGAACTCTCTCCCAACAGCATGTGCCATTCACACTAATAAAGGCACACGGTCATCAGACGGAACCGCATCAGGAGCACTAATGAAACTTTTGTTTTGTTTCAAAACAAAACAATTTGAAAATAAGTACAGACTATATACTGCCTGTTACCTAAAATATAATTGTGAATGTTTTGTATTTTTATAAAAAACAGCTATAACAATGTACTTCCTTTTAGACCACAGAGGACTTCCTGTTTCAGTCTAAAAATAAAACAAATTAAATGTCTGTCTCAGCACAGCTCTGTACGATGTACTATTAATAATGCCACTGATGGCTGAAAATGAACATTCAGGTCTGTGACATACACAGCAAATGGTTAACATAGACTTTGATTTTTCAATGAAAATAATTTGACATGTTAAATTACAGGTGGCACGGTGGCTTGGTGGTTAGCACGTTCGCCTCTCAGCACTAGGGATTCCCGGTTCGAATCCCCATCTGGGTGGAGTTTCCATGTTCTCCCTGTGTCCGCGTGGGTTTCCTCTGGGTTCTCCGGTTTCCTCCCACAGTCCAAAAACATGGAGCAAGTCAATTAAATTCTCCAAATTGCCCCATATAGAGTGTGTCTGTGTGAGTGAGTTTGTGCCCAGCGATGGATTGGCGCACTGTCCTGGGTGTATCTGCCCAGCGCCCAAAACATTCTCCCCTGAATGGGCATGGGGAACCTCCCTACGACCCTAATAGAGGATGAAGCGGAAGAAATTTAATGGATGTATGTTAAATGCCCATATTTATAAACATTATAAGAATTCTTTTGAAGGCTAAAAACTTGTGAATATCCAGTTTCAGAAAGCAATCCCAAATCTTTTATCTTAGTGAGGAGGTAGGGCTGGTCCCAATTCCTAATTATGGCCCTTTTAAAAAAGGTAACAATACAACTATTCCATGTTTGAATACCAATAGAAATGTTTCATTTTAAAGTGTTCCTTAAGAAATCAGATCCCTTGGCAGATACACCCAGGACAGGGTGCCAATCTATCGCTGGGCACATACTTACCTACACAGACTACATGGGGTAATTTAGAGCACTCAGTTTACCTTGAATCCATGTTTTTGGACTGTGGGTGGAAACCTTTTGGACACAGGGAGAACATGGAAACTCCACCCAGATAGGATCCCCAGGAACCTGGATCCCCAGGAACCTGGATCCCCAGTGCTGAGAGATGAACATGCTAACCCCTAAGCCACCGTGCCACCCATATTTGAATTAATAATTGATATTTAATTAATTTGTAATCTTTTGTGCTTTGAAAACAACTAGAACATTTGGTTGACTTTTCCTCTGTTTCTTGAAATCAAAAATGCAATATGAGCAATTTTTATACCTCCCAGCTCATTTCTTTACTCAGAGCAAAATAAACATGGTAGAAAAGGTCCTCCAATGAGGACTGAGTACTGATAAGCAACAGCATGTGCTTTAATAATGGCTTCAGTGAAAAGCAGAAAAAACAAGGAATATAATACTTATCTAATTATTTCCTTAATTCTTTACCAGGGTCCGGGGGGATGGGGGTGTTTTCACGGGCTGGGCAGATACCAGGACAGGGTGTCAATCTATTGCTTTGCACACACACAAACACACACACACACACACACACACACACACACACACACACACACACACACACACACACACACACACACACTATATATATATATGAGTGATTTAGAGCAGACAATTTAGCATCAATCTTCCTGTGCGCACATGGGTTTCCTTTGGGTTCTCTGGTTTCCTCCCACAGACCAAGAACACTGAGGTATACTGAGTGCTCTAGATTGTCCCATATAGTGTCTGTGTAGGTAAGTGTGTGTGCCAAGCGGTAGATTGACGCCCTGTCCTGAAATGTTCTTCCCTGGATGAGCATGGGGAACCCACCCAAGACATGTTTTTGAAACCCACTTTTTGGGGAGGGGCTTTTATAGTCCGAAAAAAACCTGTCTGTGTAAACCTGCTAAATCTGCAGGAGGTTGAATACTAGTTGGAGGCACTGTGTGTATATATATGTATCCATTATTCGATATCTTCTGCCTAATCCTCTACTAGGGTCTCCATCCAGGGGAGAACGTTTTGGGCGCTAGGCAGAGACCCCCAGGACATGGTGCCAATCTATCGCTGGGCACACTCACTCACAAAAACACACTCTATTTGGGGCAATTTGGAGAATTCCATTGACCTTGATCCATGTTTTTAGACTGTGGGAGGAAACCCACATGGATACGGGGAGAACATTGAAACTCCACCCAGATTGGGATTTGAACCGGGAATCTATATCGCTGAAAGGTGAACGTGCTAACCACTAAGCCACCATACCTCCCACTATATACTGTATATATATATATATATATATTTATATATATATATATATATATATATATATATTTTTTTTTTTTTTACAAAACAACAGATACAGATACATAGACACAGGCGTACAGTATATGAGGTCAGGGTTAAAGGTGATGAACGGTCTGATTACATGGATATTGACCTTAAAACAAATATGGCTATGAGGAATAAGTTAAATATAGGGGTGGTCGGGCTGGTAGGAAAGAAATTGCAGGTTTGGGTGCAAGGTGACATGAAAGAATTTGGGATTTTCCAAAAGGAGGAGTGTGCATTGACGAAGGAGAGCAGGTACCCCTCGCTGAGAGTGTGAGAGTTGGCTAAAGTCCAGCAAGTTAAGTGTTACAGTCTGCACCATATCATTCACTCTGTTACTATGAAGGCGAAAGAAAAGTTAAGAAAATGATAAAACAGCATTCTAGTACTGAGATGGAAAAGGTATAAAGAAGACGTCAGTAAGAGATTTAGTGGTTTGCAGATTTAAAAAGTGAACGGAAATCTTATAAGGTTAGTGATGAAAGCAGAAGGCTTTAAAGTTTTTTTTTAGGGTATGGAAAGGCTAGATTTGGTAGTGTACAACATAAATGTAGGAAGGAATGAGAACCGGAGACAGGATTACACAGGATTAATCATACATTTTATTTATATAGCGCTTTCCTGGGGCCTCAAATATGCTTTACAATAAATAAAACAGTATAACATTAATAAAATAGGCGGCACAGTGGCTTAGTGGTTAGCAAGTTCGCCTCTCAGCATTGGGGATTCCTGGTTCGAATCCTAATCTGGGTGGAGTTTCCATGTTCTCCCTATGTCCGCGTGGGTTTCCTTCGGGTTCTCCGGTTTCCTCCCACAGTCCAAAAACATGGATCAAGGATATTGAATTCTCCAAATTGCTTCATATAGATGTTGTGTGTCTGTGTGAGAGAGTGTGTGCCCGGTGATAGATTGGTGCCCTGTCCTGGGTGTATCTGCCCAGCGCCTGAAACATTCTCCACTGGATGGGCATTGGGAACCTCCACCCCGCGACCCTAATAGAGGATAAAGCGGAAGATAATGAATGGATGGATAGTCAAATGTTCTGAACTAACTGAATACTCATGGTATTATGGTCTTTCTGAGCTGTTATTAAAAGTTAACACAATTATGAGTGTGTGTTTGGCTGTGGGTGACATACACATTTTGAAAGTGAATTTTACTCTGTCCTAAGATAACTTGAATGCTGTTGAATGACTTGTGAGTAATGTGCGTGTGTTGTCAAGGTATTTACAGAAGTAAAGCTCTAAAGGGCCAGCATGGTGTCACTTTCGAAATTCAGCCCACATCAAGATAACACAACATAGGAAATAGTTTCTCATGAATGTGTTTACAAACAGCAGACACACCAGGAACACAAACACACCAGGAAGTGCTCGTCACAATCATGTTGTTCGATTCAGAAGTGTTGAATCCTGCAGCTGTTTCTGACTGAGCAAAACAAACACATACAGTAACAGTCAAAAGTTTGGACACACCTCTTTGTGCCCCATTTATTATCTATTTTATTAAGTCCAAAGATGGACTTTGTAGTTCCAGACTGTAGTCCATCTGTTTGTGGACTACAGTACTTACTGTGTTGGTCCCCTTTAATACCAGGGTCAAATAGTAGCACCACAGAGCAGGTATTATTTAGTGGGTGCATTATTCCTATCCCAGCAGTTTCTCTAAGGTGGAGAAATGAAATTACAGCAGCACTGTTGCACTAACCCCCTCCCCCACCCCCGGCATCAGTGTCACTGCAGAACTGACTAAACAATCCATCACCCAACTTATACCTGTTCTGTGATGATACTGACCAATAGAGAACAGAGAACCAAGATCAAAAAAAGAAAAACAGATGTACTACAGTCTACACAGAAAACAGATGTTCGAAATCCAAAACTGTGGGCGGTTCAATGATACACTTTAATGCAGAAGACACCAGGTGACAAACAGCAATAGCATGCGATATGACATGAGCATAACATAAAACAATGTTCCAACACTGGGAAAGGCAGGGTTTGTAAACATATAGAGGGTAGTCACATGACGGGGAAACACAGCTGAGCCGGATTTACCAGGAAAAGAGAATTAATTAAACAATGAACACACAATTGCATTAATGATGAACAATAATATCAGCACCCAAAAGGGCGACCATTAGAGAGTGCTAATGTGACGCTCACTCTATATGGTATCTCAAATCTATATGTTAAATGAAGAAATAAAAATATTGTAGCAAGGTGTGTCTAAGCTTTTGCCTGCTAGAGTATCTTAAGTGTGAGCTTAGGTATAACAAATACCCTGGGATTTCTCAGTTAGACTGGTATTTATCAAATAACTATAATATTCATTCATTTATTCATTATCTTTTGCTTCATACTCTATTAGATTCGCAGGGGAGGAGGGGTTCCTGCTTTTAGATGTGTATTTTCTTATTAAAGTTTTTTTTTATTTAACCAATCACATTTCAGCTATCATTTGTTGCCAGGGTCAAACAAATCTCCCTTTACTATCAGATCTGCAGCCTGGTGGCAAATAAGTGTCGATATAACTGTTGCTGCAACCAATCAGATTTTGAGTTTGTGACACCAGCAACACTACTAGCAGGTGTATGTTAGGTCAGCGTATTCCCACCCTTTGATTGGATAATCAGACAGTTTTCGGGTGTCAAGCAGGCATTTTAGGAGGTTATTGTTGGTGATTTTTTTATGGGTGGTTCCAAGAGTTATCTATATGCGATACAATGGTTGCTAAAACGGCATTTCTGCTTTATAAGATTGTGGTGGTGTGGTGGTGCTGGGGGACGGGGAGGAGCCGATGCACTGGTCAGGGAGATTGACTAGTACACCTGACTAAGCTCCATCTGATAACCGTGTGTCTTTATAAGCGGGCATGGCACATCCCCTTGCCCATCTAGGGTAGAACATTTCGGGCGCTGGGCGGATACACCCAGGACAGGGTGCCAATCTATAACTGGGCGCACATTTACTCTCACAGGCACACACAAACACACTCTATATGGGGCAATTTGGAGTATTTACCTTGAATCCATGTATTTGGACTGTGGGAGGACATGAAAACTCCACCCAGATTGGGATTCGAATCTGGATCCCAAATGCTGAGAGGAAAATATGCTAATCACTAAGCCACCGTGCCGCCTTAAATATTATTAGTAATACAGAATTATGAACAGGATCAGGAAGGCTATTTTAATTTGGAGGAGCTTTGTACAAATAGGAAATCTCTCCACGTCCAGCTGTGATTTTATTAATAACTGGGACTTAAAGAAAGCCTAATCCTTGCAAGAGGAGCTCAAAAATTTCAATTATATATTTCATCATTTAATTCAGATACGGGCGGCACGGTGGCTTAGTGGTTAGCACGTTCGCCTCTCAGCGCTAGGGATTCCCGGTTCGAATCCCCATCTGGGTGGAGTTTCCATGTTCTCCCCGTGTCTGCGTGGGTTTCCTCCGGGTTCTCCGGTTTCCTCCCACAGTCCAAAAACATGGAACAAGTTAATTGAATTCTCAAAATTGCCCCCATAGAGTGTGTCTGTGTGAGTGAGTGTGTGCCCAGCGATGGATTGGCGCCCTGTCCTGGGTCTGTCTGCCCAGCGCCCGAGACGTTCTCCCCTGGATGGGCATGGGGAACCCCACCGCGACCCTAATAGAGGATAAGCGGAAGATAATGAATGAATGAATGAATAATTCAGATACTGTGATGACTGATCATGTATTATTTTGTATGGTGTTAGACAATTTTTAATCAAAGTTTCGTCTATGGCTAAACTGCTCTTTTTTAATATCATGGTAATTTTAAAATCATTCTTGTCAGAGAAATGCCCCCAAATCCTCCCAAAAGTAAGTAAAAAGAACTTTAAACCTAAACATCCCTAAGAAACTGTTAATGCCATCTTGGATATGCGCATTTAAACTGTATTTTGTGATTATCTATTTGGAGGGGACACATCGGAAGCAATACCACAAAAGATCGACACTGTTTCGACACTATATCGACAAATAGTTTACCACATACCACATTACTCACTTGCCTAATTCCAATTGCATGAATGTACACAGGCCAAAGCATTTTAAACATAAGGACCTATTGCTCGCATACTTTTCACAGTATGCAAAAAGGAAGTCTTCCTCATCGAGGCCTCATAAATTCCACTAATGGGCTGCCTGAGGCTGCGGTTGCCAAGAGCCATTGTCACAGGAATGTGGACTTCAAGTCCATCTGTATGAGGAAAAACTCTCTGAAAATTGAATTGAGTGTGTGTGAGTGTGTGTGTGTGTGTGGGGGGGATGCTGTCTGCAGTCTGGGGCGAACTTTCTTCAGATGCTCTCATTAAAATCAGCTTAAGTGTGGTTTGTGGTGAATGGTTAGGCATGCAAATGAGGATATTTAATAGAAATACCTGGTTTAACACAGTGAAATAAAACTGCCTGATATGATATACATTACATATTGCAGCTCTGTGATTTTGCTCTAAGCCAATAAATTCATTCATTCATTATCTCCCGCTTTATCCCCTATTAGGGTCGCGGTGGGGTTCCCCATGCCCATCCAGGGGAGAATCTTTCGGGTGCTGGGCAGATCCATCTCTGAAGCCAATAAATTATTTTCTATAACACATGTTTATTTTGGGGCAGCACGGTGCCTTAGTGGTTAGCACGTTCGCCTCTCAGCGCTGGGGATTCCCGGTTCGAATCCCCATCTGGGTGGAGTTTCCATGTTCTCCCCGTGTCTGCGTGGGTTTCCTCCGGGTTCTCCGGTTTCCTCCCACAGTCCAAAAACATGGATCAAGTTATTTGAATTCTCAAAAATTGCCCCATATAGAGTGTGTCTGTGTGAGTGAGTGTGTGCCCAGCGATGGATTGGCGCCCTGTCCTGGGTCTATCTGCCCAGCGCCCGAGAAGTTCTCCCCTGGATGGGCATGGGGAACCCCACCGCGACCCTAATAGAGGATAAGTGGGAGATAATGAATGAATGAATAATACATTACAAATTGGGGTGGCTTTCCTCCTACAGTTCAAAAACATGGACCAAGGTAAATTGAATGCTCCAAATTGCGTTTGTCTGTGTGTTTTTGTCAATGTGTTTGTCTGTGTGAGTGAGTATGTGTCCAGTGATAGATTGGCGCCCTGTCCTGGATACCCAGTACCTGAAACGTTCTCCTCTGGATGGGCATGGGGAACCCCACTGCGACCCTAATAGAGGATAAATGGATATGGATATTGGATATTGGGGTGGCACGGTGGCTTAGTGGTTAGCATGTTCGCCTCTCGGCGCTAGGGATTCCCGGTTTGAATCTCAATCTGAGTGGAGTTTCCCTGTGTTCGCGAGGGTTTCCTCCGGGTTCTCCGGTTTCCTCCCACCGTCCAAAAACATGGATCAAGTCAATTGAATTTTCCAAATTCCCCATATAGTGTGAGTGAGTGTGCCCAGTGATGGATTGGTGCCCTGTCCTGGGTGTGTCTGCCCAGCACCCAAAATGTTCTTCCCTGGATGTGCATGGGGAACCCCCCTCGTGACCCTAATAGAGGATAAAGCGGAAGATAATGAATGGATGGACATTACATACCGCATTGTAGCTATATGACTTTTCGCCAATAAATGATTTTTTATAATACATTTTTTTATAGAATATTTATATAATTATTATTTATTATTTATTAATTCTATTTATTTATTAATATTTTTTGGTTTTTATTCATTTAATATTTATATAATTTGACTCATTTTAAACAATACATTTTAATATTTTTTTATACAATACATTACATATTGTAGCTCTATGATTTTGCTCTAAACCAATAAATTATTTTATATAAAACATTTTGTGACAGCATCAGTTGTCAAATTTCCAAATATATATTTCTTTAAATTTCTGTGATATTAAATTGTTTATAGTTTAACTGCAAACAATTATGATATAATCACAAGTGAATTAGCCTTTAAAATTTTTAAATCACATAGTACATACATACATTCATAAATAAAATTACTTCGTTATTTAAACAATGTACATACAAAATTATTGCACCAATGGAGTCAATCTCGAGCCAGCAAGGTTGATTAAAAGTGCTTTTTAATAAAGCAATAGAAATTGCTCTGCGAAAAATGGCAAATGGATATAGTCAACCTCAGCCTGAACACATAAACACACACATCGAGCCTGTTAAACACATGTATAACCTTGCTGTTATCTCTCTTGTGCACGCACACCGGTAATAAACACATCATCAACATAACAATCACCAGATTAAACAGGTACAACAGAAATGAGCAGTATGAACACTGACCTAGACCAAGTCCATGACTCCAACAATCCACACATGGCTGCAATGCAAGATTATCTCTCTATTAAAAACTACTCATACCCATAGCTTAACCCAAAATGGTGAATTCGGTAAAGTCTTTCACTTGGTTGATGCTGTGATCGTTCAGTCGGCTTCCTCAGCATCATAGTCTGCTCTTTAGTTTATAAGTTGCAAACAGCCAAAGATGGTAGGTTTTCATCATGTACACAATGTTGCTTAGATTTTTAGTGCATGTCTGTTCTGGAGTCAGAGGACATCCCTCAATTACGAAATGTTTCTGTTTGTTTGATCTTTGGCGCACCAGTCCTTTCTTCTACTCAGAATTTTTTCTGCTTAGCAGCATCATGTCGTCGCTGCAGGCATTTTGCACAACACTCTATGTCTATGCAAGTTTCCCCATCGTCTGGCTAAGAAGCTATCATTTCCCAGCCGAATTTCATTTAGCTTCTTTTGGGGTCTGAGTTTCAATACCATTAGCTGTGCCTTGATGCCCAGTGGCATCAGAAATGGTCTGTTTAAGTCACCATCATTCGAGTCGATGTCTTAAGCTTTCAAGAGTTGGTGAATTTAAAATGGCCAGTTCCTTCTTAACCTCTCACGTAATTGCACTCTAAGATTTTTTTCAGTCTTTAGTCTTTAGTTTTTTTTGTTTTGTTTTTCTTCATCATATCTAATTTGAGTTTATGTTACTAAAGTACATTTTTAACTTACATTTTATAATTGTTTAATAAATGTATTGATTCAGCAATATAATATAATAATAGTAATCTCTCAGAAGGAAAAGTGTGAGGTCAGGTATGAGATCTTGCCTCAAGTGCAGGAGTTTAAGTATCTCTGGTATTTAAGTATCTCTTGTTCACGAGTGATAAAAAGATGGAGCTGGGTTGACAGGTGGATCAGCGTGGGGTCAGCAGTAATGTGGACTCTATACCAGTCTGTTGTTGTGAAGAAAGAGTTAAGCAACAAGGCAAGGCTCTCGATTTACCAGTCAATATATGTTCCTACCATCAGCTATGGTTATGAGCTTTGGGTAATGACTGAAGATAACTTGTACAAGTGGCTGAAATGGGTATCCTCCACAGGGAGTCTGGGCTCTCACTTAGAGATAGGGTGAGAAATTCGTTCCTCCAGTAGAGACTTGGCGTAGAGCCTCTACTCCTCTGTGTTGAAAAAAGCAAATTGAGGTAAGGATGCACCCTGTGGCTCCCCCGGAAGGTGTTTCAAGCAAGTCCAACTGGGAGAAGACGTCAGGGAAGACCCAGGACACGCTGGAGGGATTATATCTCCCAGCTGGTCTTGGAACGCCTCGGAATTCCCTCAGATGAGCTAGTAAAGGTGGCTGGGGTGAGGGAGGTCTGGGCCTCTCTGCTTAGGTTGCTCCTCCTGTGACCCGAACCCAGACATGTGGAAAATAATAACTGAATGTATGGATATTAAAAAATACTAATCTCTGTCAGCATCTACAGCACCCTTCTGTTGGGACAGTATTTTGGTTTGTTTCTGTGTTTGTTTGAGCGCCTAATTTCAGTTATTTTTTCTATTTTTTGATGAATTAAGCTAAAGCTTTTTTCTGCGTCGGCCATGTTTCATTTGTAGAGTTTATTAAACTTTGTTAAACTTGTTTTGCAGATTCCACCTCCACTCCGTCTCGTTCTGTTCAACCCGCTCTTATTATTATTTTCAGCTCTGCAGGTGATGTAAGCGGTTACGACATTGCGAGTAAATCGATAATTTCATTAATCGTGTGACACAATCGATCGATAAAGAAATTCTTTGTGGAAAATTTTCAGAATCGATATTTATTGATTTTAACGATTCATTGTTGCAGCTCTAATGTAATAAAGCCCAGTCCTGTCGGGAGAAATCCTGTCTCCGGTCCTCACGGAGCCCTGCACGGAGCCCCACGGTGATGATCCACCAGCTGAAACTAAACATGCTGGAGTCACAGATGAGGATGAAGGAGCTCAACAGCAGAGTAAATCACTACAATATCCTGAGTTTCTTAAGTTTTGAAGTGAATCAACGTAACAGTGCACTCGCACTATTAGAACCGGCAGAGCATGCTTCATGCTGTTTTAGGTTGTTAACTGGATAATGAGAGTGATGGAGAACGTGTGTTATTTTTATTTTTGTTTAATTAGTTTAAGCAGTGTTTAAATATGCTTCATAAATACATACAACTTTTACACAATGGGGATTAGACGGGAATTAGGTAACATATTAGAGCTACTCAAATCGTGTAATTTAGTATTTTTTTTTTACACACAATGCTACATATTGTGTCAGTGTGTGTGTGAGATTTGTGTTTAATTGCTCTTTGGGCTACTTAGATGCCTTAAACTCATACTGTAAATAAAACCAGACATTTATTGACCTGTTTAATAAAGACATTTATCAATTTTTTTTATCTGATTCATCGAAAAAAATAACTGACCGTTTAATGGATTATCAAAATAATCCTTAGTTGCAGCCCTGTATTACATCACATTCAAACTACAAATGCGTTGACCTGGTGTCGCTTGCCGGAGTCCCGCTCCCATTGGGTCCATGGAATCTCTGTCACCGCAGCACATGATGTTACAGCTTATAAAGCGGCACATGCCATCGGACAGAGCTGGATCAGGTGCGCTAATCAATCTCCCTGATCAGCACATCAGCTCTGCCTCTCCTCCCCAACACCCCCAGTGCTACCGCACCACCACAGTCAGCTTATTGTTAGGTCTGTTTTTTTTTCGATTACTCATTTAGACTAACAGTAAATTAATAATGTAGATTCACTTCTAACAAAAACCTTTTTTTTATTAGGTGAATGATGTTGGACGGCTATTTTACTAACACTGTTCTACATAATGAAGCACCTACACCAGTATTGGCTTTCTGTCTGGTGCTGACAACACTTTTTTCAATATTGAGGAATCGATACCTCTTTATGTCACCAAAAATAAGAATAGTGCCTTTCTGATGCAATCCTGTGTCTGAATAGAGTTACTTTCACATCATGTTAGGTTTAGTAAGAAGTGGGTTAAAGTAACATAAAGAAAATGGTAAAACAAACACCTGAGTTACAGCATTAGTGAAAAGCCATGCCCATCCAGGATCCATGGAAGAACGTTTTGGGTGCTTCCGGTGCCAATCAATCGCTGGGCACACACACACACACACACACACACACACACACACACACACACACGCTATATATATATTTGAGAGTAATTTGAGTAGTGGCAATTTTAATGCAGCCTATTTACCTTTAATCCGTGTTTTTAGACTGTAGGAGGAAACCGGAGAACCCAGAGAAAAGCTGGAGTTCATCTTATTTAAACTGACTTTAAATAGATTTGTAATTATATCTTGATTCCTCTAATCTATTGTTTAATCCTCTACTAGGGTGACAGGGTGGGCTGGATGGTTTCCTGTGCTAATCCAGGGGAGAACATTTCAGGCACTGGGCAGATACACCCAGGACAGGGCACCAGTCCATTGCTGAAAATATACTCACTTACACACACACACACACACACACACACACACACACACACACACACACACACACACACACACACACACAAACTTACACAGACACATGCACACTATATATGGGCAATTCAGATAGGGGCAATTTTGTAGCATCCAATTTAGCTTGATTCCATGTTTTTGTACTCATTCATTCATTAATTCATTATCTTTATAATGAATATCTTTATCTTTATCATTATCTGCTTTATCCTATACTATGGTCATGGGGGGTAACCCATGACAATCCAGAGGAGAACGTTTTGGGCGCTGGGCAGGTGCACCCAGGACAGGACACTCACTTACACAGACACACTTTATATGAGGGCAATTAAGAACATTTAATTTTACTTGAACCCATGTTTTTGGACTTTAGAAGGAAACCTGAGAACCCAGAAAGACATGGGGAGAACATAGAAAATCCACCCAGATCAGGATTAAAACCTGGATACCTGAGTGCTAACCACTACACCACCATGTTGCCTCCTATATAATCAGTTCATTATTAATATATTACACTGTTGATTCTGCCCAGCCACTCAAGGTTGATGAGGACCCCACTGGCCCTCAAAAGTTTATCTCCTTTTAAAATAAAACAAATACAAGCAAGCTTTTACTTGCCACTGTTGTTTCAGCTTGCTTCTTGAAGGTTCAGGCTTAGACTATTGTATAGCTGCTTTGAGATGCACAATGCACTATTGTAAAAAGCAGCATATAAATAAATGAACTTGAACTTGTTCTCTCATTTCTTCAACGTGGAGCAAATTCAAAATAACACTTTCCTATACACTCACCAGCCACTTTATTAGGTACACCTGTCCAACTGCTCGTTAACACTTTCTATTTAACAATTTCTAATCAGCCAATCACATGGCGGCAACTCAGTGCATTTAGGCATGTAGACATGGTCAAGACAATCTCCTGCAGTTCAAACCGAGCATCAGTATGGGGAAGAAAGGGGATTTGAGTGCCTTTGAACGTGGCATGGTTGTTGGTGCCAGAAGGGCTGGTCTGAGTATTTTAGAAACTGCTGATCTACTGGGATTTTCACGCACAACCATCTCTAGGGTTTACAGAGAATGGTCCGAAAAAGAAAAAACATCCAGTGAGCGGCAGTTCTGTGGGCGCAAATGCCTTGTTGATGCCAGAGGTCAGAGGAGAATGGCCAGACTGGTTCGAGCTGATAGAAAGGCAACAGTGACTCAAATAGCCACTCGTTACAACCAAGGTAGGCAGAAGAGCATCTCTGAATGCACAGTACGTCGAACTTTGAGGCAGATGGGCTACAGCAGCAGAAGACCACACCGGGTGCCACTCCTTTAAGCTAAGAACTGGAAACTGAGGCTACAATTTGCACAAGCTCATCGAAATTGGACAATAGAAGATTGGAAAAACGTTGCCTGGTCTGATGAGTCTCGATTTCTGCTGCGACATTCGGATGGTAGGGTCAGAATTTGGCGTCAACAACATGAAAGCATGGATCCATCCTTGTATCAACGGTTCAGGCTGGTGGTGGTGGTGTCATGGTGTGGGGAATATTTTCTTGGCACTCTTTGGGCCCCTTGGTACCAATTGAGCATCGTTGCAACGCCACAGCCTACCAGAATATTGTCCATCCCTTTATGACCACAATGTACCCAACATCTGATGGCTACTTTCAGCAGGATAATGCGCCATGTCATAAAGCTGGAATCATCTCAGACTGGTTTCTTGAACATGACAATGAGTTCACTGTACTCAAATGGCCTCCACAGTCACAAGATCTCAATCCAATAGAGCATCTTTGGGATGTGATGGAACGGGGGATTCGCATCATGGATGTGCAGCCGACAAATCTGCGGCAACTGTGTGATGCCATCATGTCAATATGGACCAAACTCTCTGAGGAATGCTTCCAGCACCTTGTTGAATCTATGCCACGAAGAATTGAGGCAGTTCGGAAGGCAAAAGGGGGTCCAACCCGTTACTAGAATGGTGTACCTAATAAATTGGCCCGTGAGTGTATATAGTTTGTTTTTTGCATATAAGGAAACTGTAAATTTATCCAGGACTTATTTACCAGTATTTGTCAGCAATTTCTATAGAACATTCACATTTACACAAACTGCAAAACATGATCTAGTTCAGGTGTAATAATTGCACTCTTCTGTTATACAGTTCTTTATCAGGCCTTTAAACTCCGTTAAAAAAAAAAATAAAATTATTTAGATGTCAGTTATTCATTCATTATCTTATACTTAATCCTCTACTAGAGTCGTGGGGGGAAGGGTCACCATGCCCATCCAGGGGATGGACAGATTCACACAAGACAGGACGCCAATCTATCACTGGGCACGAACTCACTCACACAGACACACACACACTCTATATGGGGAAATTTAGAGCATTCAATTTACTTTGAATCCATGTTTTTGGACTGTGGAAGGAAACCAGGAAACCAGGTGTGGCAGGAGTGCCGCAGTGTGTGGGAGTGGCCGTCGCTAAATATCGCACTCTGGTCCGCATTCCTGCCCACACCGTTTAATTTTGGTAAGTAGTGTGGGCACACGTGGCCCGAGGACATCACCCGCGGGCTTGCATCTGTCCTCATGGTGTATCGCGCACAGGGGCAACCTCCCCCCGGACATGTCTGGATACAGGAATACAGAAACTGTGTGGGGGCACTGTGGCAGACGCACGACAGCTGCTTCGTCTCATCACTGTGTGTGCCCTGTAACACTGGAAAAATCACATGCCGTGGGGAGAGAGCCACCCGACAGGACCGTTGGGTCGTGGACATGGCGCAGTTGTGTTATATTACTTTTGTTAAAGCCAAACGTATTTAATGTAGCCATGTCAAGTGTCATAAATAAAACCTGTTCTGTTGCGCAGTTTCTTCTTGTCCTCATTCCTGCCCACCCCGTTAAATTTGGTGCCAAAACCCAGGAGGAATGAGAACGCATGCAGCCCAAGGGTTTGCAGGCAGGTTTCCAGCGGCAATGCATGGCCTTAGATTATGTTTTTTTGGTGTCGGGTAAAGTGAAGCTGAGTCAAAAGGGCAAGCGGAGGTTCCAGACCTCATTCCAGCCCACCCCGTTAGATCAGGGGAAACCCACCTGGACACAGGGAGAACATGGAAACTCCACCCAGATTGGATTTGAACCGGTAATCCCTAGTGCTGAGAGGTGAACATGTTAAGCACAAAGTCACCGTGCCGTCCTATTTAGATATCCATCTCTCTATCCATTATCTTCCACTTTATCCTTTATTAGGGTCGTGGGGGGTGGTTCCCAATACCCATCCAAGGGAGAACGTTTTGGGCGCTGGACAGAAACAATCAGGACAGGGCGCCAATTTATCACTGGACACACACTCAACTCATTCAATTGAATTAATCCATGTTTTTAAACTGTAGGAGGAAACCAGAGAACCAAGAGGAAACCCACACAGACACGGGAAGAACATGAAAACTCCACCCAGATTACGATTTGAACCAGGAATCCCTAGCGCTGAGGGCGAATGTGCTAACTGTGCATTTAGATGTTTAATGTTGCAATTTGTTCCATAACCTGGGTGAAAATAAGGAAAAAGACATTTTACCCAGTTTTAAACTAATTCAAGGTTCTTTAAAGAGAACTTCTAGATGGAAATGAGTCATAGCAACTATAGTATAGGACATGTTCAAAAACATACATAAAAGAAAAAGAGTATACACAGCTAAGCTTTGTAAATAAAAATATACCAGTGCTGCTGTCTTCTTGTGCTCAAAGAAGGCCAAACAACAAAATCATAAAGCACACAATGATGTGTGTACCTACACACATATACACCACAAAACCACAGGCAAGTGTGACAGTTTTGGGGAAATTTGGCAAGTTTCATCTTTAGCGTCTGACCTCACCTCACACACAAGCAATAAAAAACCTTTAACTGCAAAGTTTGTCCAATGCTCCATTTTTAAACCAGGGAAATACCTTATATCATTCCCAGTACTTTTCAGGTGATGCATATTGCCAAACATTACAGATGCATTAATAAAATAATTCATCCATCTCTAATGTTTGCTTATTTCTTAAAATCTGAAAGTTATAATGTTAACAGTTCGCTGTACCTAGATTGGCGCACTTTCCTGAGAGTATCTGCGGTTAGCACATTCACCTCTCCGTACTGGGAATCCAGGTTTGAATCCTAATCTGCCTGCCTCACCGACATATCTGTTTGGATGAAGGCCCGTCATCTCAAATTAAACTTAGAAAAAACAGAGCTTCTCATTATCCCAGCTAAACCCTCAATCCATCACGACCTGACCTTCCAAATTAATGGCTCCACAATCTCCCCAACAGATTCGGTCCGGAACCTTGGTTTCACAATAGACTCCCACCTTAAACTCTCTGATCATGTTATCAAAACTGCTACTCAACTGCTTGTTCAAGCCCTAGTCCTATCCCGGCTCGATTTTTGTAATGCGCTACTTGCCGTTATCCCAGCTTCCACAATCAGACCTTTTCAACTAATTCAAAACTCTGCAGCCCGACTTGTGTTTAACCAGCCCAAGCGAGCTCATGTCACTCCTTTACTCACTTCCCTCCATTGGCTCTCTGTAGCTGCTCGCATTCAGTTCAAGTCACTGACTCTGGCATACAGAACCATTTCTGGATCTTCCCCCTCCTACCTTCACTCTATCTTTTCAAAATACACTCCGACTCGTTCACTTCGCTCCAGCGATGATTGCCGTCTGGCAATTCCAGCTCACCGAGGAGCTAATTCGCACTCCGTGGTGTTCACCACTGCAAAATGGTGAAATGTTCTTCCCAACTCTGTCCGTAAGGCAGAATCACTAAACAGTTTTAAAAAATTACTGAAGACGCATCTCTTTAACAAATACCTGTTGTAAAGAAGAAAAAAAAAGGGGGGGGGTTTCAAGTTTGATGAATTTACAGTATAGTTGGTTTTCTTCATAGCTTCTGACTTGTGGTGTTCTCATTTGTAAGTAGCTTTGGATAAAAGCGTCTGCTAAATGACTAAATGTAAATGTAAATGGAATCTGGTTGGAGTTTCCATGTTCTCCCCGTGTCTGTGGGGGTTTCCTCCAGGATCTCCGGTTTCCTCCCATAGTCCAAATAACAACATAAATTCAATGCTCTAACTTGCCCCATATTTGTGTTAGGGTGTGTGTGTGTGTGTGTGTGTGTGTGTGTGTGTGAGTGTGCCCATTAGATAGATTGGCGCCCATTCCTGGGTGTATCAGCCCAGCACCCGAAATATTCACCCCTTGGAAGGGCATGACCCTAGTAGAAAATTAGGCAAAAGATAATGAATGAATGAATGAATGTAACATGATATCTGTGGTAAAGAGCTTTTTCTCTAGCCATGGAGATCGCAGTAGTGTAGAGCTGCGTTTTGCCAAGATGATTGACAACTATGATATGAAATATGATCAGGACATTAAAATATTTAACTAAGACAAATTAGCTGAGGACAAATAACAAACCACAATAAGCACAAGAATGATACTACTAGAATGGGTGTAAAAAATCCAGGGTCCCATTGACACCATGTTTTTTAACTTTTTCTAATTCACTTGCATTTAGAAAGAGTAAACTGAAGCTTTAAGCGAAAAACCATACAGGACACAAAAAGAATGCAAACACATTTGCTGAAGTTGGGCAAGAATAGTAAGTCTTTTCATCAACTGAACTGCAGCTGTCACAAAAACTCCACTTCGTGTCAATGTTTCATCTCTTAGAGTTTCATGTAGTCAAAGGGGTTTTCCCCAGTTTTACAGATTCACACCCCTACTCCATACCTTCTTGAGATATATATATATATATATATATATATATATATATATATATATATATATATATATATATATATATATATATATAATTTATGTTGACATAATTTAGAATGTGAATGAATTCAAAACCTTTTTGTCTTCCCCACCCCCTTTTTTTTTAATAATGAGATGTCGGTCACAGCTTTTTGATCGTTGATTTCGAAATGTTGTATGTCGACATTGGGGCATGCCCTCAGTGTTTTGCCAGTAATGGCACGGTTGTAAATAAAAGAATTGGTGACACAAACAGAAATTATTTATGAATTTTAACATTTTTGCTATCCCCATGTGTCATTACTCAAATATCATTCACCGGGGATTTTACAACAATAAATAAGGTAATCTGCCAATGTTGGTGTTAAGGTTAGTTTGGCTATAGCTTGTCAATGGTGTATATGAATAAGAATGTAGAAACAGGTGTGTTATTATTAATTGTAGATGTAGATGTAGCCAGTGTTTAAAAATAAAAGAGTAAACCAGAGGTCTATTCTCCAAAGGTTTAAATCATCTGATAATTTTAGTCAAGCAGCTATGGATTGAGTATAAACTGTAACATAATAGTGATTAGCACGTTCGCCTCTTAGCGCTGAGGATCTAGGTTCGAATCGCAATCTGGGTGGAGTTTCCATGTTCTTCCCGTGTCCACGAAGGTTTCCTCTGGGCTCTCCAGTTTTCTCCCACAGTCAAAAATATGGATTTAAGGTAAATTGAATTCTCCAAATTGCCAGATATTGAGTGTGTTTGTGTGTGTGTCTGTGTTAGCATGTTCGATTCTCAGCGCTGAGGATCCAGGTTCGCATCTCAATCTGGGTGGAGTTTCCATATTCTCCCCATGTCCACAAAGGTTTCCTCTGGGTTTTCCAGGTTCCTCCCACAGTCCAAAAAACATAGATTCAAGGTAAATTAAATGCTCTAAACTGCCCTAATCACCAAAAATTTCTCCACTGGATGGGCATGACAGGGATCCCGGCAGTGCACGGCTGTGCTTTGCCAAGATGATTGGACATAGGTACAACTACGATTGTCTACTTTATTTTAACAGAACATTAAAATAATTTAACCATCTCTTGTATTTTTAGCGCACGGCTTCTGCTTTGCCTCAGCGGCTGGGGTTGGTGTTCAACAAGTTAAAACACTGAATGCACTTTTAATAAAATGAACTATAATATATAAAAAGCATAAACAATACACTACCTGAGCAACACACAAATGTTGTTTAAAGTGCTCAAATATGTAGCAGAGGGAAAAAGTGCACAATAATAAAGTTATTTATACGAGTATCCATCTATTTAAATTACTATTTTAATATTAGATATGGGCGGCACGGTGGCTTAGTGGTTAGCACGTTCGCCTCTCAGCGCTAGGGATTCCCGGTTCGAATCCCCATCTGGGTGGAGTTTCCATGTTCTCCCCGTGTCTGCGTGGGTTTCCTCCGGGTTCTCCGGTTTCCTCCCACAGCCAAAAAAAAATGGATCAAGTTAATTGAATTCTCAAAAATTGCCCCGTTTAGAGTGTGTCTGTGTGAGTGAGTGTGTGCCCAGCGATGGATTGGCGCCCTGTCCTGGGTCTATCTGCCCAGCGCCCGAGACGTTCTCCCCTGGATGGGCATGGGGAACCCCACCGCGACCCTAATAGAGGATAAGCAGGAGATAATGAATGAATGATTGAATATTAGATATTTAATTTAGTTAGAGGGTGGCATGATGGTGTAGTGGTTAGCATGTCTGCCTCTCAGCGCTTGGGGATCCAGGTTCCAATCTTGATCTGAGTGGAGTTTCCAAGTTCTTCCCGTGTCTCTCCATGTTCTCCAATTTCCTCTCACAGTCCAAAAACGTGGCTTCAAAAAAATTGCGCTCGAATCTAAATAACTGCTGTAGTGTGTGTGTGTGTGTGTGTGTGTGTGTGTGTGTGTGTGTGTGTGTCTGTGTGTGCGTGTGTGTGCATGTGTGTGAGTAGTGAGACCAGCGCCAGAAACTTTCTCCCGTGAATGAGCATGGGTAAACCCCCACCGCATTCTTAAATGAACATGGGAACCCCCCCACCCCATTCTTAAATGAACATGGGAACCCCCCCACCCCGCACCCTATCCCTTCACCCTAGTAAAGAAACAAGCAAAAGATAATGAGATTAGATTAGATGAATTTATGTACTATAATTAATAGAAAAAGTAGAAAAATATAAATAAATTAAAAAAAACTAAAAATGTGTTGTCCAGATGAACTGCACGCTGTCACATAACCCTATCTTTTGACTTTTCACAAGTCTTTAATCAGTGAAGTAACGGATACATCTTCATTGACCACCAATCACAGACAAATCTCCAGACAATCTAAATCTGCACACCTGTGCATATATCTAATGTGGGTACTGTACATAAATAGCGGTTTATTCTTTACAATTATTTTATGTTTATGCTATTCAAATTATTTATTCATGTTCACCTTTAACCCTATCAAAATGTCTTTTTGTTACTATTTGGTATTTATTCTTTGTATTTTGACTTTCTTGTCATTACCCTTGTCTGATTTGGGCCTACTCTCATGTGTTCAAAGGCTAAAAGCTCGGGATCAGAGAAAAGGGTCATTACAGAAGGCAGGCAGAGGGAGTTTCTGACCTTATTGAGGATACCATGTTAAAAATATTACATAATGTGGGTGTGTAGGTATGTGTTTGTCACTTTCTATATTAATTATAGTCATGTGCAGTAATTAATAATAATCAAAGTCCATAAATGACGGCTCCGCCTTCTCCCTCGCCTTCCTCGTCTCGTGATTCTGCTTCAAGTATATAATGCTTTAAAAGGATGTATGTGGTTATAAGAATCAATTTGCTTTTTAAAATGTCCTACATATGTTTAATAATGTAAACAAATTACTGACCATCGATGTTTCATTGTCTGAGCCAAAACCATTATGTTTTTTCTAATTAATTTAACCCTATTATTCTGTTTTATTTACTTTTTTTTTTTTTTTTTTTTTTTTAC
>JAFMOD010000959.1:611120-627732 GCA_019802435.1 Corydoras maculifer
TCCTCCCACAGTCCAAAAACATGGATCAAGTTAATTGAGTTCTCAAAATTGTCCTGTTTAGAGTGTGTCTGTGTGAGTGAGTGTGTGCCCAGCGATGGATTGGCGCCCTGTCCTGGGTCTATCTGCCCAGCGCCCGAGATGTTCTCCCCTGGATGGGCATGGGGAACCCCACCGCGACCCTAATAGAGGATAAGCGGAAGATAATGAATGAATGAATGAAAATGAATGTTTATTTGAACTGTTTAATGTGAAACATTCAATTATATTTATTTACATTTTTTGAAGATAGTGTGCTAGTAGCAATACATTTTTTTGATTTGTGGACAGTATAGGTGTCTTTAACATATTTTATTTGTTATGTTATTTTTAAGGGGTTTGTAAAAATATCCATCCATCCATTATCTTCTGCATTATCCTCGGGCGCTGGACAGATACACCCAGGACAGGGCGCCAATCTATCACTGGGCACACACTCACTCACACAGACACACACACAAACAGACTCTATATGGGGCAATTTGGAGAACTCAATTGACTTATTCCATGTTGTTGGACTGTGGGAGGAAACCAGAGAACCTGGAGGAAACCCACGCAGACACGGGGAGAACATGAAAACTCCACCCAGATTGGCATTCGAACAGGGAATCCCTAGTGCTGAGAGGCAAACGTACTAACCACTAAGCCACCGTGCCGCCCTTGTAAAAATATATGTAGCTGAATTAATATTCAAGAGCATCCAAAATGACAGGAATATACGGAGTGTAACGGGTGCCTAGGGCACCTGTTCAATGTTTGTTAATTTACTTTAATTAATGTCATTTAGTTTGTTTAATTGTCTCTTTCTGTTCATTGGTGGTTTTGTGTACGTGATTGGTTTTCATTTGTATTTATTTCCTTCTTTCCCGGTACTCGGTGCACTTCGTGGTTTAGTTTATGTTCACTCGTCGGTACCTGTGTTTTGTGGTGTCTCTACACCTTTAATAAAATTCCATTTCCCTGCTACCTGCGTGCCTGGCTCCCTTCAGCGCGTTAGAACGCGACGGCTCTGCGCTTCCTATGCGTAACACGGAGCCCCTAGTTATATATATATATATATATAATCCCTTTAGAGGTTCCGTAGGAATAAAACAAAACCACCAAATTGAATTTATTTATCACACTAAGAATGAATTCACATCTCTTGCTGAGATGGGACGTATTGAAATATAAGCTATGTTTGTTCTGCCTTTAAATCTATTTTTTCTTTCCTCTCTGTCCCTGAGAATAAATGAAGGCATGTGTAACATAAACCTTATCTTAGGGTGTCGAAAGGACCGCTTTCCAAATCAAACAATGCTAAAAACCAAACAGGGAAGCAAAGCTAACCTCTCTCACCCTATCAGTCTGGGTCAGAGAAAATAAATAATAGAATTACCTAAAAGCTAAATTACACAATTTAAAGTAGCATTGTGAAAACAAACACTACACTTTGATTTTAGCTTTGTTCATTCACACTAAAATGAATCTAGGCCCTAAGATGTTTATCATTCTAGTCTGATTTAGTTGTATTTTGTTAGTTAGCTAGTGTAAAACACGCGTCAATCAAGTGTGTGTGTGTGTGTGTGTGTGCATGTGTGTGTGTATCACCTTCCCCCAGACCCCGACAAACTGCCTCTCCTACTGGGGTGCACAGAGAGAGCTGCACACCAGCAGCCATCTACACACACAGCTGTCACCAGATGAGGGACAGTGGGTAACCATACCACTCGGTCTTACACACACACACAGACACACACACACACACAGACACACACACACATTATTATTATTACTTCATTATTATTATAATACATATAATAAGTTCTAAAATAATAATTTGTACATATAATCTGTCATGTGTATATATATATATGTTTATTTGTATATCCATCTATCCATCTATTCCACTTAATCCTCTGCTAGGGTCGCGGGGGGGTTTCCCATACCCATCCAGGGGAGAACATTTCGGGCACTGGGCACACACTCACACACAGACACACACACAAACATTCAGCAATCGATTTACTTTGATCCAAGTTTTTAGACTGTGCAAGGATACAGAGAACCCAGAGGAAACCTACACGACATGGGAGGAAACCTACACGATGTGTGTGTGTGTGTGTGTGTGTGTGTGTGTGAATATATGTCTATTGTCTATTGTATTCTTCATATTTTATAATATTTTGTGTGTGTGTGCGTGTGTGTGTGTGTGTGTGTGTGTGTGTGTGTGTGTGCGTGTGCACATGCATGAGAGTATGCATCTGTGTGTGAGTGTATGTTTGATAGCACAGATAAACTCGTTTGCTCTATCAACCAAAGTCACAACAATAATCTGAAGGAATGTGTGTGTCATGCCGGAACACACATAAACAACTGAGTCTGGTATTTTCACAATTCTCCTCTAACACACATGGTATTCAGAGCATTGAACTCTAAGATTACTTTAAATACTGCATATCTTTCTTTATCATCTAGTGTTAGTAAATGTATTTGTCAAGTCTCCACAATGACGATTTAACATGCATACACTCACGTACACTTTATAATCAGATTATACCTGACCAGGTCTTTAGATAGTGTCTAAGGTATGGCAACATGAGCAGTGGAGCAGGAAAAAGTTTTTTCTCCAAAATTGGAGTTGTTACTAAGATATAATATCTTAAGTTTTAACATTGACACTCTAACATTACTTACAAACAAACACTTTGCAGAATTCATTTGCAGACTCTTATATATTATTATTCAAGGTGTTGCTGAATTAATTCAAGGTTTTTTACTGTCTAATGTTGAACACATTTTGAGGAAGGATGAAACTTTTAAAATTTTAAAAATGATCAATCACAGTAGGCATGGCAACTGTCACAGTCACGGACACTGAAAATATATTCTCACAGGGCTTAACAGTCCATAGAGAACAAAATTCTACATATTAAGACAGTCTTAATTTATTTTTGTTATGTCACACAACCCTATGGCTTAATCCTAAGGATAATAATAAATGGACATGAAGTGATTTATTTTGCCAACTCACAGAGGAATTTGTCCTCCATGTGAAGCCCTGTACACAGCACCTGGGGTCAGGTGCCTTGCTCAAGGGTACTTGGTGGGACCGGGAACTGAACCATTCCAGCGATCCTAGTAGAGGATGAAGCAGAAGATAATGAAAGAATGAATAAATAACTTTGTTCTGAAGATATTCCAGCACAGTTTTCTGTATAAAATTGCTTTGGGCCTTCAATATATATAATTATTTTTTCCAAAAAGAAGTTCAGCTCTGAAATGTGATTCGCACACGTGCTCAGCTTTCCTGCCTTACAGCAAAAATGTTCATGTTTGGTTATAGAGTAAAGCAGTTGAGGTCCTCAAAGTGCTGTGCTTGCATTCCCATAGAAGATTCCTTAAAAAAGCATGTACTCAAGTTGAAAATCTAAATTATAAGAATGAATTACACCCTGAACAAAAATCACTCATGTGCTGGTAAAGCTGCTTAGAAATGCTCATTGACACTTTAAACCCCTTCACTTTTGTCAGACCTCAGAAGGCTGTTGTTTTTATGCCTTAAACAATTTGATTTCACATATTACAGTATTATTTATGGCACTGGGTGACTTTAAAATTCTTGTTAAGTTGACAACAGTCTCTTGGCTCCTTAAGCATCAAAAATAAGTTGTTTTTTTGCACTGTACAAAATTTTCTGTGGGATTCTGTAGGGATTCCCAGTTCGATTCCCCATCTGGGTGGAGTTTCCATGTTCTCCCCGTGTCCTCCGGGTTCTTCGGTTTCCTCCCACAGTCCAAAAACATGGATCAAGTCAATTGAGTTCTCCAAATTGCCCCATATAGTTCGTCCGTGTCTGTGTGAGTGTGTGCCCGGCGATAGGTTAGCGCCCTGACCTGGGTGTGTCTGCCCAGCACCCGAAACGTTCTCCCCTAGATGGGCATGGGGAACCCCCCCCCGCGACACTAATATAGGACAAAGTAGAAGATAATGAATGAATGATAAACTAAGCCATAGGCCATAGTGGGTTTCCTCCGGGTTCTCCGGCACGGTGGCTTCGTGGATATCACATTTGCCTCTCAGCGCTAGGGATTCCCGGTTCGATTCCTAATCTGGGTGGAGGTTCCATGTTCTCCCTGTGTCCACATGGGTTTCCTCCAGGTTTTCCGGTTTCCTTCCACAGTCCATTAACATGGATCAAGGTCAATTGGAATTCTCCAAATTGCTGTGAGAGTGAGTGTGCACAACAATAGATTGGTGCCCTGTCCTGGGTGTATCTGCCCAGTGCCTGAAATGTTCACCCTTGGATGAGCATAGGGAACCCCCCCGTGACCCTAGTAGAGGATAAAGCGTGAGAAAATGGATTGATGGATAAACTAATCCAGATTTTGGATCAGAATCACAATGCGATACACATGCTGGAATTGAGAGCATGTATTTATTTCAAATGCCTTATGCTGTAACATTATCAAGTACTAAAACTAAAAAGGTTAGATGACAAGGAGGGTTATCCAAATTATACTCCCTACTTCATTTTCATTTATTATATTCATTATAATTATGTATTTAGGAACATTACTCTCCACAGTTTAATAAGCCTAAGATTTGTGTAAATGCAGATGTTTTCCTAGTAAAAGCTGGTTTTAATTAGAATTGTGATTCTTTCAGCCAAATCCCATCCATGTGGCAGTCTAGAACTGTACAATGTTAGTTTTTAAGAAAGTGGAAAAGCACAGCAGGCTTTATAAAGTAAAACAGATCTGAATACTGTATAAAAAAATGCCCTGTCAATGGTAACAAAGTGCATGTTTTCACATTTGTCAGCAAGGAATTATAATTGCATACAGAGAAAACCCAGATGCAGCAAGTGAGATGAAATCCGAGTGAGGCTCACCATATTATTCATTAGCATGGGAGTAGAAATTAATTTGTTTTCGACCTTCCTTATCTTCATAAGGTACTGTAGCCTTATTTGGTGTTCACAGAGTGAAAGGCGGGAATACAAGGCAGGTCACCAGTAACTCACAGGGCAGACATACAGCTGACCACAGAGAGACTAACATTGGTACATAGTTTTATAAAGTATTCCTAATGTTTCATAACGCTTATCATAAGACTTTGTTCATAGATGTACGTAACCACACTCATAAAGTGTTAAGGCTTTATGCATTATAAATAATATATTTTAACTGTTCATCAATTTTTTATAAAGATCAGCGACGTAAAGCCTTATAACATTTGTGTCTATGGACTTTTTTTTTTTAGAAAATTACTTTAGAAGTGATCATAACTGTTTATAAAAGCTAATAAGCTCTCTATACATGCATAAAATAGAGTTGTCATTAGTTATTTCGGTAAGTTGTTACCTAAATCCGGTATTTATAATACATTATTAACACATTTCTAAACCTTTATAAAGAATTCCTAATGCTTTATAATTCTTGTCATAAGTCTTTGTTAATGTCCATTGAGTAACATAACCACACTCATAAAGTGATATAAGAACATGCCATAAGGCTTTATGACACAAAGTGACATAATGCATTATAGTTGTACAGTACATAATAACTTATACCAGCTTATAAATGCTATTTACAGGCTTTAAGTAAAGTGTAATCATAAATTAGTTTATATTATAATGCATTATGTCATATTGTAATAACTTATGTTATATGTCATAAAATAATAATTTATGACTATGATTATGAACATTATGTACATTAACAAAGGCTTATGGCAAATGTTATAGAGCATTATGAATACTTTATAAAGCTTTGTAAATGCACTTATAATGCATTATGAATACTGAATTTATAGAAAGTGTTACCATGTAGATTTCATGTTTATGCATAGCAGAAAAATCCTTCAAATATGCACGGGGAACATTACAAACTCCATACAGAAAGCCAGGACCTCGTGAGCTGAAACTGAGCAAAAAAAGAATCAAGGGCAGAAACAATGCTAACAATATGCATAACTGCTCTACTGCTTAACCTCCAACAAACAGCAAATGAATCAAGAGAAACATAGAACAGATGTGGAGTACACAGTACAAGATATATAGAGGCAGTGGAAGATAATAATCTAATATTTATTGGAAGCAGAACAAAAATTGCAGAAGCAACTGAATTTGATATCACCCAGAATGCATTAAAGCAAAATAAAATATATATGAGTAAACTATCAAAATCATGTTGTCACCCCCCCTTTGAACAGCATTGTTAAAATGCACTATTTGAATGTCCTATCATCTCCTTAGATCAGCATCTGTACCATAGTTGGTATGTGTACATATCTGCAAATCTGCAAATGCACCACACACACATATACACACACAGACACACAGACAGTCTGCCTACAAATAACAATACAAATTTTTAAATATAAAATTTGAACAGTTACAATGTATCATTTATAATGCATTATGTCACTTTATGTTATAAAGCCTTATGCCATGTTCTTCTAACACTTTATGAGTGCGCTTATGTACATCTATGAACATTAACAAAGTGTTATGACATTATGAATACTGAATAAAGCTTGATAAATGTGTTGTATAATTAAATACTTGATTTAGTGTGTTACTTGAATGTTTTATGTTTTTATGTTCCTGATAAAAATAATATTAATATTAATATTAATAATAATATTAAATTATTTCTAGTTACAGAGCTTATATTTTTTCTTCCATTTGTTCTCTCTCTCTCTCTCTCTCTCTCTCTCTCTCTCTCTCTCTCTCTCTCTCTTTCTCTTTCTTGTTCTCTCCCTCTCTCTCTCTCTCTCTCTCTCACACACACACACACACACACACACACACACACACACACACAAACACACTTAAACTGTTAAAATTTAGGAATGTTGGAATTTGAGTAAATTATTTGCAAAAACTAAATTATTTTCCAGTCATATATACTTAACCCTGTATTCTTAATATACTTTAATATAAAAGCTTTTATTTATCAATTTATGTAAAAATGCTAGGTAAAGAATTATAAGCAAAAACAATTCCACTGTCATTTTATATTTTTTAATATAAATTTGTATATATGAAGATCATATTAGGTCACCCTTGAGCTCCCAGCTCCTTAGTGGAAAATATGTTACGATTCTGCAAAGGCCACTGGAGTTCCTAAACATCAAACTTATTAAAGCATATCTGAACCACAGACCATGCGTGGTTAACCATCTAGCACAGGTCTGATTATCTTCAACCTTCAACTTGCCAAGTCAGACCATAATACATAAGTGTGCAAAACCAAATCCTTTTGCATTTGTTGAGTATTAAGTTTAAATAGTTAATAAAATTGCTAATAAAATATAGCTCTTAAACTAGATTTAAGCCTGTGTTTATATATATATATATATATAATGGGATTCCATCCACATTTTAATGTCTTTCTAGCCCTTTACTGATCAATCTGCCATCTGTATGAGTGACCTAGATAATAAATACAGTTTCTGTGCATAATCAAAACCATAATCTTTCATTTTGGAGAGCAGCCATTAAAGGAACATAAGGCATGAATTACTGATAATGGCTACACAAGTAACACACAAAGACTGAAAAGAAATAAGATTTCCAAATCGGTGTAATATAAGTATATAAGCATATAGGTTTTAAAAATATATAAATAATAATAATTATAATACATTTTAATAATTATAATTATTTTAGGTACAGATTTTTAGCATTACTCAGAAAATGTGTATCTTCTCTGAAATAATAATTCAGAAAATGACAAAATGATTATTTTTTCCTTTTTAAAAAACTGTTATTTTATGTATTTAATGATAGCACTGGAAAAAAACACAAACACAAGGTTTAACAGGGGCGGCATGCTGGTTTAGAGTTTAGCACGTTCATCTCATTCATTCATTATTGCCCGCTTATCCTCTATTAGGGTCGCGGTGGGGTTCCCCATGCCCATCCAGGAGAGAACGTCTCGGGCGCTGGGCAGATAGACCCAGGACAGGGCGCCAATCCATTGCTGGGCACACACTCACTCACACAGACACACTCTAAACGGGGCAATTTTTGAGAATTCAATTAACTTGATCCATGTTTTTGGACTGTGGGAGGAAACCGGAGAACCCGGAGGAAACCCACGCAGACACGGGGAGAACAAGGAAACTCCACCCAGATGGGGATGGGAAATCCCTAGTGCTGAGAGGAGAACGTGCTAACCACTAAGCCACCGTGCCGCCGCACGTTCATCTCTCACTGCAAAAATATGGATTAGAGAAATTGAATGCTCTATATTGCCCCATATTTTGAGTGTGCGTCTATGTGCCCAGTGATAGATTGGTGTCCTGTACTAGGTGTGTCTGCCCAGCAAGAGTTCTCCCAGGAAGAGTTCTCCCCTAAATGGGCGCCCCCTGTGACCCTAGTAGAGGATTAAATAGAAGATAATGATTGAATGGTTTAACATGATTTTTGTTTCCACATGAACCCCAAAAAAGAAAGGTAAAGCAAAGTGGCACCACCTTTATAACCTGAAAATAACTAAGTTTATATAGGAAACATTTTTCTGAGGACTAAGGCTCATTTGGGGGACCCATCTTACTTGAGTGGCCCGACAGTGATGACTGATTATCCAGGTTCATTGTGCCCAACCAACAATACATTGACAGAAATGTGAAATTGCATGAACAATAGAAATCAAAGGTTTTTTCCATCAAAAATCAAATAATTAAAAAGAATGAGCTTGTGAATGAGATTTTTAATGACGATTATAATGCTCTGGAGTGGCACAGTGGCTTGGTGGTTAGCATGTTCGCCTCTCAGAGCCCAAAACGTTCTTCCCTGGATGGGCATAGGGAACTCCCCTGAGCTGGTGTCATCTTAAAGGAAAACAGAAAAAGATGTGTAAAATTATAATTGAGTAGCAAACAGTGCAGCACAATATTCCATTAGCACCACTGAATGAAACACGCAAAAACAAAAGAGTGTCTAGTGCTGTGAGCTCTTCCCAGACACTCAGCATTTACATACCACACTACTCTACTAACAGTGACTAGTCCACTCACAGTGAGAGCACTCTATTGGGTGCTTCCAGATTACTCTGTTAACATAAACTGGTCTGGCAATTCTTTCTCAATCTCTCATTAAAAAAAAAAAAAAAACATCTATATATAAGGTATGAAATTGGAAAGTTAGGTGTGGAGATAAAATATAAGAATATATATATATATATATATATATATATATATATATATATATATATATATATATACACACTCTATAGGGGGCAATTTTGAGAATTCAATTAACTTGATCCATGTTTTTGGACTGTGGGAGGAAACCGGAGAACCCGGAGGAAACCCACGCAGACACGGGGAGAACATGGAAACTCCACCCAGATAGGGATTCGAACCGGGAATCCCTAGCGCTGAGAGGCGAACGTGCTAACCACTAAGCCACTGTGCCGATATATATGCAAACTCCACCCAGATTGGGATTTGAAACTGCAATTCCGAGCACCAAGCTGAGCTGTATTCTTCTTTTGGTTTCTGTACCATAAAATGCAAAAGAGTTATCTGAAATATTTATGGCATTAATAATTGTTATAATTGTAAACTATATGAATTTATGTTTCAACCAGTCCCTATGTGTCATTCATTCATTCATTATCTTCCGCTTATCCTCTATTAGGGTCGCGGTGGGGTTCCCCATGCCCATCCAGGGGAGAACGTCTCGGGCGCTGGGCAGATAGACCCAGGACAGGGCGCCAATCCATCGCTGGGCACACACTCACTCACACATACACACTCTTAATTGGGCAATTTTGAGAATTCAATTAACTTGATCCATGTTTTTGGACTGTGGGAAGAAACCGGAGAACCCGGAGGAACCCCCCCCCCCCCCCCCCCCCCCCCCCCCCCCCCCCCCCCCCCCCCCCCCCCCCCCCCCCCCCCCCCCCCCCCCCCCCCCCCCCCCCCCCCCCCCCCCCCTCCCTATGTGTAATATGATGTTATTTGTGCTTTTACATGTATAAAGGTACTTCAATATCAGTTCAAATGTGTTTTGCTGGAGCAAAACAGAACAGTGTCTAAATTCCTTAGCTTTAAAAAAAATGTATCTTATGGAAGAAAGACTACATCAGTCTGGATCACTTCCGACTGCTTACAGCTGCATGGGAAATGGAGCTGTGTTTTCGTATGTGCTTTAACACTCTACTCACAGGTGCTGTGAGATCACTTCCTTGATGCTTGGCTTGTTTTCTGCAGCAGCCAATATTTCCTGCTTCAAACAGGAAGCAGGAAACACATCCCTGTCAAGCCGGGGCCATAGGTTGAATGTCAGAAGTGGGCTCCGTGTCCCTGCATATGTCCCTTTTATTATAAATAAATCAGTTACTTTCGCCATCGAGTAGAAATTACAGAGCGAATGTATTTATATTTAGTGTATATATATATATATATATATATATATATATATATATATATATATATATATATATATATATATATATATATATATATATATATATATATATATATATATATATATATATATATATATATATATATATATATATATATAGTAGGTTTGTACACAGTTGCAGTGATCCCAGATGGAAAATTTGATTTGAAAGTTTTAACAGCCTTCATGTCAGCCATGAAGGGCTTTTTATTATCTAAGGACTGTTGGATCAACAACTTATGGAGGTTTTAAAAAATACATAAGTAATAATAATGATAATAATAATAATAACATTATTTTAGCTACAGATTTTTTGGCATAACTTATAAAATGTATATCTGCTTTGAAATAATATTTAATTTACCTTGAATCCATGTTTTGTGGCTGTAAAACTGAAACAACTTTAGTGGTAACATGATTTAAAAACCTAAGGTTAGGAATATAAAGATGTAGCTTTACAAGTTTAAACCACAAATGGGACTTGCAAAGAAGAAACCTAAACCGAACCCTTTTAGAATGAATTGGAATTGGAGTGGTCTCTGATTTTCAGAATCAGAATACTTTATTAATTCCCAGAGGTGAAATTGACGTTTTCACAGATGCTTCACAGATGTGTGTTGGTATATACAGAAGAAGAGTAAAGATTACTAACAAACGTGGTACATAAAATTTAACTAAAAATACCAAATAATGCAGAATGAAGTAAAAAGTAAACAGCATGTGTATGTGAGTTATATATTCAATTAAAGAATTAAAGACATGTTGCACTTTGGGATAGTTGGTAGTATTATATTGCACGTTTGAATCATAATTAGGATATTGCACATAAAAGAAGTTTTAAATACACACTAAAACTGAAGTACAAGAGTGGCTAATATATATACAAAAGAGGCTTCTATTAAAATTTAGATTTATTTAGATTATTATCTACCATAATTTTTGGAAAAGGCAATCTGGAGTAATCTTCACAACATGTTGTCTGCTAATCATAAAGCGCTCATCACATGGCTCTGATTCATCGTTAAGCCAGTGTGCAGATCCGAATTGTAGTGAGTGTGTGCTTGTAAAGGCGTGCTCACGATCCTGTCCCATCCTGTACGTGCTCTTACTTCCTTTTCAGTAACAACTGTTTCCTGCATCTGTCAGCAGATAAAGTGAACTTTCCTCCCTGAACTTTGCTTATTGCTCAGCAGTTGTGTAAGACTGTCGCAAGCTGAGACAGGTTCGCTTCGTGCAGGCGCGTAGGTATGCATGTCATTTCCCATGTGACCCCACGGAAAATGTGTCATTTGGCAAATGATGTCACCTTTCCCGCCATTGCTTTCATCTCTATACACATGTACAAAGACGAGTTTTTACTCAGTCTAACATGTAGGATGACACGATCTGTGTGAATTCAAAGTGAACAGCTGAGTCATCATTAAATAGGGCATAAGTGGGTGATGCCATGCACCCTTTTGGGGGTACTTGGGGGTAAAAAGGTACTTTCTTTGGAAGAAGTCTACACTGTTTGGTCACAGCAAAAATGCCGATGTAGTTACTGCTAAAAGCAACAACCGTACAGCTTTCTTGGGTGTCATGTTCTATAAATCACATGTTATTTTATAATTCAATTAAATACATTTTTTATGAGCTTGATTCTTAGCCTGTTGATGTTTTTATGTCAAAAGTTGTAAAACTCCCGATAAAGTATTATCGTATAGTGTCTCACTCACCAGATTAACTATGTCAAAGTTTTGGCGAGCCTATTAGGGTCTCTGGATCATCCCCCACACAGAGCTTTAGCACCAGGTGCCATTAAAGTTACAGAGCTGTGCGTGGGTCTTTTATCCTGGAGATCCTAATCAGGGCTAATGTGCACCAACTGCAGCTTCCTTATTTAAGGTGCTGCTCTGTGGCTGGTAAGTGCGGCAGCCTTGATTTTGCCACTGTATGGTTCACACTTGCAAGTGTAGGGTTAGTGGGTACGACTGGGCCCGTTTAGAGGGGTCAGCCGTGGTACCGTAAGAAGACAGGAGGTATTTCAGCTCTCTATTAAGCAGGAAAAGTATGTAACAACTAGGAGTTGTTGGGACCTCTGTAGACTAAGTTCTACCAACCAGCAGTGTGTCATATGGGACCTGAGCCTGCATCTTAGCCTTTATGGTGCACCCTTCATTCGTAATCCTGCCAAGTGCTCAGCTCTGACTCAGCAGACCTGGGTTCGAGACCAGGTGACTAAAAAATAACATTGTGTTTTTATCTTTTGTCTAATTGCTGTCTTTCCCCCTTCCCCTCTTCCTCTAAGTTTTTAGGTGCAGAATGGGGAGCAGGTCAACCTCTTGCGTGGGGAAACTGCATTTGTGTCCTGCGCTTGAGTTGTGGAGCCTGGTTGGCTCAACCTGCTTTCATTGCCCAGTGGTGCAGCAGTAGCCCTCTGGTTTAGGGATTGGTAGCCCGTGGTTCTAATCCACCGCTTTAAGTTTGATTAACTTTTCAGTTACGTTCTTAGCGCGGTTCCGAGTCCGCTCTTCGCAGACTCTTGATTTTGCTTCTTAATAAAAAAAAACTTTTTTGTTCATCTGCATCTTTGTCGGCGGCACGGTGGCTTAGTGGTTAGCACGTTCGCCTCTCAGCGCTAGGGATTCCCAGTTCGAATCCCCATCTGGGTGGAGTTTCCATGTTCTCCCCGTGTCTGCGTGGGTTTCCTCCGGGTTCTCCAGTTTCCTCCCACAGTCCAAAAACATGGATCAAGTTAATTGTATTCTCAAAATTGCCCCATATAGAGTGTGAGTGAATGTGTGCCCAGCGATGGATTGGCGCCCTGTCCTGGGTCTATCTGCCCAGCGCCCGAGACGTTCTCCCCTGAATGGGCATGGGGAACCCCACCGCGACCCTAATAGAGGATTAGCGGGAGATAATGAATGAATGAATGCATCTTTGTCCTGTTTTCAACTCATAAAAGAGACAGAAAACAGCAAGGCCAGATTAATTGAAGTAAGTTAAGTGATTAAGCCATAAATGGGATTTTTGATTTTCGAATTTACTTTACTTTAATTTATTTTGTGGACTGCTTTGTAAGGTAAAACGGAGTGCTTTAGTTGTGTTCCTGTAGAGAGGTTGGTTTGGTTTCAAGCAGGACATAATTGCACTAATTCGGTTTTATTCTGGTGGCACGGTGGCTTAGTGGTTAGAACATTCCCTTCTCAGCACTGATTGGAGTTTCCATGTTCTCCCTGTGTCCTGTGTGGGTTTTCTCCAGTTTCCTCCCACTGTCAAAAAGCATGGATTTAGGTCAATTGAATTCTCCAAATTGTGGTGGTTTTATTCCACATTCACTTTGTAAGAAGTGTTTTACTCCTTTCCATTACCTTTTTAATTTTTGTTTCAGTTAATTAGTAAGTATATAAGTAATTTATTTATAGAGCGCTTTTTATTATAGGACATTGTCACAAAGGACATTGTCACAAAGTAAAGTATTATAAGCCTTTTAACCCTTAAAGAGCAAGCTGAAGAGACAGTGGCAAGAAAAAACTTCCTGTTATGTTGTTTAAAGAAACCTTGGGAGAATCAAGGCTCAGTGGGGGACTCGTCCTGGATTCCAAATGCTGAGAGCCTCTACTTTTGCTTATATCCCAACAAAGTCTTTAAAATAGAGGGTTATTACTTAGAGTTATGTACATTGTTGTGTGTCCACCAGGCAAGCCATGTATGGTCTTTATGTGGGTTCAAATTCCAGCTCCATTAATGCTACCGAAGGGGGTCCTTCAACAAGGCCTTTAGCCCTCATTGTTCCAAGGATGTTGGATCAACCCTGTGTTCTGACCCTACAAGTCGGGATACTTGTAAGTTACTTTGGCTGAAAGCGTCATTTAAATGACCTAAACGTAAACCTAAACATATCTGCAAGGGCAAAAGAGGCAATGAATCATCTGTTGTAATCTATTTTACCATATGTTTGATCTTTTATCCAAATAAGACCAATACAAAGGTGGAAATAGTCACTCACTTGTTACTACATGTTACATTTTAGGAGCTTTGCTGAATATAAATATTATCTTATATATTTAATTTTACAGGTGTTATTCTTAAGTTTGTCAATAAAGGCTTCAGCTGATTACAAAGCTGTGGGATTTCTTTTATAATTTTTAAACATGTAGCTTGTAAAACGTTATTGGCTGTTCCAGAATAGGGGCATCAATAGGGACAGATAATACAAGTGCAGACTGCACCTGACGAAAATTGATAATTCTGTCATATGATCACAGCAAAAACCTCTAATTATTGCTGGAACATCTGTTGGTACACCTTCCTTAACTGCTGCGCAAGACGGGTTGGCACAAGTGCCATGTGGAAGCTCATTACTGGGTAACAGCTTCCTTTGCTGAAAGTGCAAGTACACTCTACCACCAGCTAAGTAAGTGCGTGAGAGTAAGGGTGAATATTTGGTAGCAACCACATGGTGAGTTGAAACTTATGCCACAGAGTGCGATTGCAGCTCTTTTTTGGGCAGTGCTCAGTGGTTCAGTTTCTTCCTGTAGTTGCCAATACAGTATTTAAACTAGCGTACCACTTACATGGCCACTTGCCCTTTGAGGTAAGTTGACCCAATTTGTGTGGTTATAAGAGCAGCACACACACTAAGGTATGGTATTAGGTTTATGTGGGTGCTAACCCTTTTTTAAATTTCTGCATGCATTCCTCTTGTTGTTTTCATAGCGGTTAGGGTTTTACAGGGACGGCTGGCCAATTCAATGCCCAAAACTTGCATGATCCACTGCGGTTGCTGGAACCTCAACTTGCCCCGTAAGAGCCGAAAGCCTGGTTCCAGACATGGAGAACACGCCCACGCAGCTCATTAGGTGAGCCGTGTCAGGTGCATTCATTCACCAAATATAATTCTATTTATAAACCTAGGTAAATTTATTACAGACAAACCACTAGTTAATTTTTTTTTATTCTTATTGTTCAACTAATGGGGTGGCACGGTGCCTTAGTGGTTAGCACGTTCGCCTCTCAGCACTGGGAATCCTGTTTCAATCTGGGTGGCATTTCCATGTTCTCCCCGTGTCTGCTTGGGTTTCCTCTGGGTTCTCCGATTTCCTCCCACAGTCCAAAAACATGTATTCAAGGTAAATTGTATGCTCTGTATGTATATGCTTCCAGATATACAGTAGAGTGTGTTTGTGTGAGTAAGTGTGCCCAACGATAGATTGGCGCCTTGCCTGGGTGTATCTGCCCAGAGCCTGAAATACCCCCCCCCCCTGGATGGGCATTGGGACCCCCCCCCCCCATGATCCTAGTATAGGATTAAGGAGAAGATAATAAATGAATGAATGATTTACTAACAAAAAAAAAAATATTAGTTGACCAAGTATTCCATAGGTAATACGTATGTACAGTAACCTCCATCCATCGATTATCTTCCGCTTTATCCTATATTAGGGTCGCGGGGGGGGTTCCCCATACCCGCAGGGAGAACTGTAGTGTCTGTGTGTATCTGCCCGGCGCCCAAAAACGTTCTCCCCAGGATAGGCATAACCACTGGGTGGAGTTTCCATGTTCTCCTCGTGCCTTCCCCCGATGGGCAACACACCCCGGCGTCTTCCGCTCTAACTGTGGTCACTGGAACCTCAACTTGCTCTGCAAGAGCCGAAAGCCAGGCGTACACCCCTGCTGGAGAACATGCCCACGCAGCTCATTAGGGGGAGCTGTGTCAGGTTCATTCATTTACCGTAATCAAAGTCCATCAACGATGCTCTGCCTTCTCCCTTCGCGTCATGGCAATCCTGTCCCAGTCAGATGATAGTAAAATGGATTGTTTTGGTTAGATGGAAGACACTATATCTGGCACAAACCCAATGCCTCAAGAATAACCCCAGAGTGAAACACAGTGGAGGCAGCATTATGCTATGGTGTTATGGTCCTAGGACCGAGCGAGGCGGATTCGCTACTCGGAGAGACGGGTACTGGAGACGGAGATACAAACAGAGCAGGTTTATTGAGACACAGGGACGCAGTACACAGGACGAAGAAACACACAGGGCGGTGGGTGATGACGTCACGGTGGGTCGGGTTCCAATACGGGGAGACAGCGTGAAGGGTACTTGACGGGACGAAGGCGACAGGATGACGAGCTGCACACAGAGAACAGAACAAGAGACAGACGACAAGGCGCAGGGCACAATGCGA
>JAFMOD010000959.1:629505-649505 GCA_019802435.1 Corydoras maculifer
GAGATACAAACAGAGCAGGTTTATTGAGACACAGGGACGCAGTACACAGGACGAAGAAACACACAGGGCGGTGGGTGATGACGTCACGGTGGGTCGGGTTCCAATACGGGGAGACAGCGTGAAGGGTACTTGACGGGACGAAGGCGACAGGATGACGAGCTGCACACAGAGAACAGAACAAGAGACAGACGACAAGGCGCAGGGCACAATGCGAGGCAAAACAGGGCAGAGACGGGAGCTCGTAGTGTCGGGGCTTGGCATAGGCGTGGCACGAGACAAACTAGCGGTGAGGGACAGGTAGTGCAGGGTATAAATAGGCAACCGTGATGGGGACCAGGTGCTCGTGATTTCAGGGGCGTGAACACATAACCCAACCCACACCACGTGACCAAAACAACCGTGACATTTGGATGTTTCTCAGCAGCAGTTCTTGAGAATCTGATCAGAATGAATGGTAAGATGGATGGTGTTTAATACAGGAATATTCATGAGCAAGCCATTTTCATGTCTGCCTGTAATTTGAGACTGTCTCCTTCCAGTAGGATCACGACCCTAAACATACTGTTAAAGCAAAATTTGAGTGGTTTAAGGGGAACTAAATCAGTTGGAATGGCCTAGAGGATCTGTGGTCATATGTGGTCATACACAGATTGCTGTTCATCAGTGGAACTTGGAGGACTTGGAGGAGCAGAAAAGTTTTTTTCTGAGGAATTAGCTAACATTGCCACAACTAGTGGCTAGATGTGAAAGGCTAATACAGACAGCTTTATTTGCCGGAAGAAGTTAACTACATAAAGTACTAACAACATACATTTTGTTAGTAACATACATACATTTGTAACATACATACATTTGTTAATGTTTATAGATGTACATAAGCACACATATAAAGTCTTATAAGAACATGCCATAAGACTTTCTAACACAAAGTGGCATAATGCACAAAGTGGCATAATGCATATATATTTTAACTGTTCATCAATTTATTATAGAGACTAGTGACATAAAGCCTTATAACATTTGTGTTTAATGAATGCTTTTCCTGAAAATGACTTTAAAAGTGCTCATAACTGTTCATTAAAGGTTATAAGCTCTCTTTATAAGCTCTCTGTCATTAGATGCTTCGGTAAGACATTACCTAAATCCGGTATTTAACACATTTAAAAAGCTTTATAAAGAATTCATAATGTTTAATAATACTTGTCATAAGCCTTTGTTAATCTTCATAGATGTACATAACCACACTCATAAAGTGTTATAAGAACATGCCATAAGGCTTTATAACACAAATTGACCTAATGCATTATAAATGATACATTATAACTGTTCATCAATTTATTATAGTGACCAGCGACATAAAGCCTTATAACGTTTGTGTTTAACCAATGTTTTTTTAGAAAATTTCTTTGATGCTATGACTGCTTTTCCTAAAAACGACTTTATACGTTCTTATAACTGTTTATAAAAGCTTATAAGCTCTCTTTACAGACATAAAGTAAATTGTTGTCATTAATTACCTCTTTGAAAGAGACTGCATACATAGTACATAATGACTTATAACAACTTATGAATTACGGACTTTAAGTAGTGTAATCATCTTGTTTTAAGTAAGAATCAGTCGAAACATCCAAAAAATTAAACGTTTAAATAAATTCATATTATAATGCGTTATGTCACGTTGTGTTATAAAACCTTACGTCATATTGTTATATGATTATTAACATCTATGTACATTAACAAAGACTTATGACAAATGTTGTAAAGCGTTATGAATACTTTATAAAGCTTTTTTTCATGCGCTTATAATGCATTATGAATGCCAAATTCATAGAAAGTGTTACAGTTTTCAGTTTTTTGTTTTTTTAGTACTTATCTTACAAAAATATACATATTTAGAGCTGTTCCGCAAATAAATTGATACGAACCCTGTCTATTGTCTATTTCCACAGTCCAAAAACATGGATTCAAGGTAATTTGAAGGCTCTAAATTTCCCTATATGGTGTGCATTTGTATGTGTGTGTGTCTATGTGAGTGAGTGTGTGCCCAGACAAATATTGGTTCCCTATCCTGGGTGTATCTGCCCAGCACCCGAAACAATCTCCCCTGGATGGGCATGGGGAACCTCCCCTAGTAGAGGATAAAGCGAAAGATAATGGATGAATAGATATTATGGTTTAGATACACTTTGTACATTGTATTGCTTAAACTCTCAATATGTTTCGTTTTTATTAATTCTTAGAATATATTGTTCTGATTCATAATGCAGTCAGGTCCCTGCATTAGTAAAATGTCCATGTAACGTCTTATTAAGAGTCTACACTCATACTGCATGGACTAATTACTAGCTTGAAAGGAGGAGAAAAGTGACACAGACTGAAAACAGTGTACAGTAAGTCTGAGTGTCTCACTCACAGACTCTTACTCATTCCTTTAGTATTTAGTGCTTTTGCTGATTTATCTGATTTTAATAGATTCCAGAGCTATGTGCTGGCTCACACACACACTCCTGGACAAATTCCAACAAATTCCTTAGACTCGCTCTCACACAAACACACACAACCAGAGGTGAAGGGGGTAGTGAAAGAGGGAAGGAAAAAGGAGAGAGAGAGAGAATGAGAGAGAGATGCATGACAATACTGCATTATCAAAGGTCTTATGAACCGTAACTGAAAAAATAACAGAACAAATATTATTTTTAATGTTGTGACTAACAAATATAATTCTATTTATAAAGCTAGGTAAATTTATTTTTATTACCAACAGACCACTATTTTTTTCCTATTTTTTCTTATTGGTTTACTAACAGGGCAGCACGGTGGCTTAGTGGTTAGCAAGATCTCCTCTCAGGGCTGGGGATCCAGGTTCGAATCCCAATCTTTGTGCAGTTTCCATGTTTTCCATGTTGGGTTTCCTCCAGGTTCTCTGATTTCCTCCCACAGTTAAAAAACATGGATTTAAGGTGAATTGAATTCTCTAAATTGCCCCATATAGAGTGTATTTGTCTGTGTGTCTGTGTGAGTGAGTGTGCTCAGTAATGGATTGGCACTCTGTCCTGGATGTATCTGCCCAGCGCCCAAAACGTTCACCCCTGGATGGGCATGGGGAACCCCCCCGCGACCCTAGTAGAAGATAAAGCGGAAGATAATGAATAAATGAATGAATAATTTACAAACAAAATATTGCATATAAAAACTGAATGCTCTAAATTGCCCCATATAGTTTGTGTTTGTGTGCCCAGCTATAGATTGGCACCCTGTCCTGCGTGTATCTGCCCAGCACCCGAAACATTCTCCCCTGGATGGGCATGGGGAACCCCCCCGCGACCCTAGTAGAAGATAAAGCGGAAGATAATGAATAAATGAATGAATAATTTACAAACAAAATATTGCATATAAAAACTGAATGCTCTAAATTATGCCCCCAGTAAATGGCAGCACGGTGGCTTAGTGGTTAGCACATTTGCCTCTCAGCGCTGGAGATCCAGGGTTGGCAAATCCCAGTATGGGTAGATTTTCATTGTTTACCTTGTGTTTTTGTGGGTCCTCTGGATTCCCTGATTTCCTCTCACAGTCTAAAAACATGGATTTAAGGAAAAGTGAATGCTTCAAATTGCCCTATATAATGTGTATTTGTGTGTGTGTCGATAGATTGACACTGTCAAATAGGGACGCACAGTCCGTCCTTAGGCGGCGCTGCGTGGTGCTACGTCGGGGCGAGATGCACTCGGTGCTAGTAAGCCAGGCGACCAGGTAAGCAGCAAGAAGTTATTTATTAAAGGAACGAAAACCCAAACCCGAATAATCCAAAACATAAATTCAAATAACAGTAGCACATAGCAACCAAAAGTAACATACGTATTGACGCATGTAATGCTGGCCTGCTAACTCAGGGAGCATGCGCTCTTTAAGTGTAGTCAGCAGGCATCATGTGATTGGGTAGGACCCAATCCCAAGTCTCGGGGATGGGCTCTAACTAGGGGAACCCCGAACGGACAAAACCGTACTTCGAAAACGGGGGAGTGGCCTAGCACTCCCAACCCTGACAGCCACCCTGTCCTGGGTGTATCTGCTCAGCGTTTTCTTTTTCTTTTGTAGACTTTAATTAGGATTCAAAACAACTTCCAACAAACAATCCAGATGAGGTTTTCAACTAATGCCAAGAATAAGAAATTGCATGATTTACTTTAGACATGTTTAAAATCTTATTATATATCATTATACAGCATGAAATATATGGAAACTTTAATAAAGTATTTATTAAAAAAATGGATTCTTTAAAAGGATTATATTTATTGGTGTCATAATTTGCTTCTTGACCATAATGCAAGCGTGGGGAGGTTTACTTCATGCAACAAACACACAGACTGTATAGTTCAGTTGTAGAGGTTAAACTGGATTGAATGTAGTTCAAGGAATGCAGTTCTGTTTCGAAAAAACAAAAATACAATACCTCATCTACTTCCCTGGCTCTTACTTATAATTTAGCTTTTAATCGCAGCTCTGCCATCAGATTCTACACGTGCCAACATCATGTTAATATTCTGATGTGAAAATAACATTTTATTCATTGTATGAGTTTAAGTTGAAGTCACAAGGCCGATCTGCAAAACAAAAAACAGATTAGAGGACAGGATCTGAACACTGTAAACACAGTATTCTACCAAACAAAACTATACCATCATGGTCCTGTCCGCTACTCTTATTGTGGTGCTTTCACTTTATTGAGTGCAGCCAAATGTTTTTAACAAACTTTACTCTACTGCTCACTCCTTTTTGGTTCTTGTCACATGCTGTTTCAAGGTGCCACTGCAAACAACCAAACCAAAGTGGAAAACAGACCTCCCATGTGTCACGGCGCACTTGAAAGGAGCAACAACAGTTAAATGCAATGAGTCACCTTTTAATGTAGCCTCACAAACTTAAAGTACATTGCCAGTTCCAAATGAAAAAACAACAAAAGCCGAAGCCCGGGCTCTTCAGGTAAGGAGATCCCTGGTGGACAGGGTGACTGGAGGCCAATACGCCCCAACAGGTGGCTCACTGTGAAGAATCGAGGGTGGTGACTGTGTCCCACAGATGCGTGTAAGAACGTTGGGGAAACACTATGGAGATAATCAAACCAATTAAGCTAATTAACCAAATGACTAGGGCAGGGTGCAGAATTAAAACTCAGGTGAGGGAGAGCAAGAAGGGGAACATAAAGACAGTGGGGACTGAGTGGGAGCTGGAGGTGTGACACCATGACTACACATTTCATTATTCTCAGTGCATCAGCAGCACCACAGAATTGGTTCGCTTTAGTCCATGCAGCTGGCGGCTTACTGAATGGACTGTGTCGCACATTGGAGTGGTGTAATTTTACCAGGAAAAAAACAACTCACTATTGAAGATTGCTGCTAAGAGCACTGTTGCTCTCCTCCTCACAAAACCGAAAAGCAAAAGAACCACATCAAAGCCAGGCAGAAAGAAAATTTGCAGGACTGCTGATCTTTGGGTTTTATTAATGTTTTTTTTCTTAACAGCCCAGTGTTATTTCAATCCTTAGTGTTTAGCCACCTGCACATCCCATTGTGATTGAAGCCACAATCTTTAAAAGATGGCTATGTCTGCTAGAGAACTTCCCCTGGACAATTTTCTATCTGTCTTTTGTCCTCCTATCTCAAATCAGATGGGCAGGTAGAAACAGCACTTGCTCCAATGTTTAGGTGGGAGGTGACATTTTGACTTTAGCTGCCACTCTGGCTTTCAAAACTTTATGGGGCAAAGTGGAGCCATGCCTTCTTACTGGGTATCAAACTTGACATGCCCACTTGTGCCATTGTTGGTCTACATTTTGTCCCCATTGCTCTAAAATTAAGCACCAGTATAACAAGTTTATAAGTTTAACGTTTTCAGCGGTCATTAATCTTCCTGCAAAGACACAGACACTTTACACAGATAAGCAACAGGTGCAGCTTACAGCTTCTTGGTCTTCCTGTCTCCCTGGTTCTGGTCTTTTCCCTCTGAGTGGCATCTGTTCACATGCATGGTAATAATTCATTACTTTATAAAACAAGTCAGTGTAACCTTTACTATATTGTGGTAGTGTATATACTGTACATATATGTTGTAACTTCCATAGTTAAATTTGAAAATATATATATTATTTGAAATTATACTGTTCATCATAGGGTCCAAATAAAACCAAAGAACAAAAAGAAGTCAAGCTCTATGAAGTCTGGTTTAAAGTATGTGGGTGAGGGCACTTCCTGTTTCCTGTGTGATGAGCCATCATTGACTAAGACTTGTCACAGGGGCATAGCAGCGTTTCCTGTTACCTTAAAGGGTAGGCCAGGAAAGAATAGGACAAATTGTTTATATTTGGTTAAAAAAAAAATGTACACACAGATCATGTTTTAAGACTTCATTTCAAATGCAATAGCAGGGACTTGACTGATTAGAGGCACACAGAAAGATCAGGGTAATATATATATATATATATATATATATATATATATATATATATATATATATATATATATATATATATATATATATATATATATATATATATTGTGATATAATAAATGAGCATAATATGATCAATATCGACATTAAATTAGATTAGATGCAATTCGACTTTATGAAATGTAGTTAGTAATTTTTAAGTTATAGCGTATACTTTACAGTGTTATAAGCCTTTGAACCCCCAAAGAGCAAGCTGAAGTGACAGGGCAAGAAAAAACTCCCTGTTGTGTTGTTATTATAAGGAAGAAACCTTGAAAGAACCAAGGCTCAGTGGGAGACTTGTCCTTCTTGAGCCGGGCAGCATCAACAGTGTAGGACAGACATGTACAGATTGTGTGATGATCAGGTGACCCCGTATTTACCAATTGGAAACTATATAAGTCCATTGAGGACATCATACAGGACTGCCAGACCAATAAAAATCCAGGTTCCATCCAGTAATCGTCGCAGTGGTTTGGAAAAGCCATGGATGAAGAGCTGACGACAACTCCAGGAAATTAGTAACACCTCAAAAGAAACAAGCATCTAACCAAAAGTGCAATATATAATATTATTTTCATAAAGTGCAGTGCTGTGTGATACAGAGAATACTGATGTGTATATACATATATACCTAAGAAAATATACATGTCCTACATATATGTGTAAATAAGATATACACAGATAGATATGACAGATAGATATAACAGATATAGGTTATTATAAGATGTATAATATATCTTCTTCTTCTCTTCTTCTACTTCTTTTTCTTCTTCTTCTTTCGGTGCTTTTACACTTTATTATTCAGGGGTTGCCACAGCGATGAACTTGCATTTTAGACTTTCCTGACACAACCCTCACTCTCTATCAGGCCTGCGGACACACATAATATAGGGAGAATTTAGAGCAGCTGATTCACCTTACATCCATCTTTTTGGACTGTGGGAGGACACCGGACCCAGTGGAAGCCCACGCGGACACAGGGAGAACATGGCAACTCCAGCCATATCGGGATTCAAACCCGGAAATCTCAGTGCTTAGAGACAAATGTGCTAACCACCATGCCATGTAATATATATATACATATATATGTATATATATATATATATATATATATATATTACATGGCACGGTGGTTAGCACATTCATATATATATATATATATATATATATATATATATATATATATATATATATATATATATATATATATATATATTACATGGCACGGTGGTTAGCACATTTGTCTCTAAGCACTGGGATTTCCGGGTTTGAATCCCGATCTGGCTGGAGTTGCCATGTTCTCCCTGTGAATAGCTTTTTAAATAGGTAAATGAATTGTTTAAATATTTTCGAGAGCGTGTTGTTGCTTTGATGCAACAGTTCTATAAGTGTAATGTAATTTTTAGTAAACAGTGAAATGTATAAATATGTCACTTTTTTTTTTCCTGTTTAAACAGACCCTGGATTTTTTCGAAAGTTGTATGTATTTACATAACCGTCCTGACTGAAGTTTTTAAGATCTTGAGCCTCATAAGTGCAATGGGTTTAAATGTAATTGAGCCCAAAAATGATCGTAAACCTAACAAGAAGTCTGTAAATAACATTCCAACAGATGTGTTGGGTTCTTTACTTTGACACTCCTTGACATTCCTAACAAATAGGACCGAGCGGTTAGGGGTCTCTGTACACACATGCATTAATGTACACATTGCTTCATAGCTATACGCAGCTGTTAGTTCAAGCCCACATCCTATCCCACCTCGATTATTGAAATGCATTGCTTTCCGGTTTCCCAGGTGGCTAATCAGGCCTCGACAACTGATTCAAAACTCTGTAGTACGGCTTGTGTTTAACCAGCCCAAGTGAACTCATGTCACTCCATTACTCCTCTTTCTCCATTGGCTCCCTGTAGCTGCTGCATTCAGTACAAGACACTGACTCTGACCTACAGGACAATCTCTGGATCTTCCCTCTCTTACCTTCACTCTATAGTTCCAAAATACACTCTAACTCATTCACTTTGCTCTTGTGATAAATATCACTTGGTGATTCCACCTCACAGTGGTGCTAATTATCACTTTGTAGCGTTTGCCACTGCAAAGTAGTGAAACGATCTTTTCAACTCTGGCCGTAAGGTCACTTAGCATCTTAAAGAAACAACTCAAAACACATCTCTTCCAAAACACTTATTATAAATAAATAAATAAATAAGGGACACATGGTGGCTTAGTGGTCAGCACAATCGCCCCTCAACACTGGGGATTCCAGGTTCGAATCCCAATCTGGGTGGAGTTTCCATGTTCTCCCCGTGTCTGTGTGGGTTTCCTCCAAGTTCTCTGGTTTCGTCCCACAGTCCAAATATATGGATTCACAGTAAATTGAATGCTCTAAACTGTGTGTGTATCTGTGTGAGTGAGTGTGTGCCCAGTAATAGATTGGCACCCTGTCCTGAGTGTATCTGCCAAGTGCCCGAATGTTCTCCCCTGAATGGGCATGGTGTTGTAGTCTAATGTTGTATTAAGCAGAAGATAAAGAATGAATAAATAAAAGTACAGCTTTTGGAATGGCTTGTGGCACCATTGACATATAATACAAACTCTAATACACTTTTCTTTGTGTTTCCATTTGTTTCTTGTACCAAATGCTAAAGATCTTTCTCTTTTCCACTTTTACAAGCCTTTGGTTAAAATAATGTCAAAATGACTCTAGAAACTTAAATAAATCATTTAGTTCAGCTGCATCTGTGAATAGTGCAGTTTCAATCCTTCACATCATGACAGCGTTCACATGGCCATACAGCTATTAAAAAACAATCAACAACTGTAAAAAACAATTATGGTATTTTAAGGAAAAATACATAAAAACATTTTAAATCCACCACCAATTCAACTGGCTTTACTTCCCTACCACCCTGTCTCTTGTACACGTCAGCCCTTCTGCTTACTGTTATATTGAAAATATGAAAATATCAAATAAATGAATTATTCGTACTGAATAATAATTTATTTAATTGGAACGTTTTATAGTTTATCTAAAGACTACTACTTTTTTTTAAAAAAAATTTTAAGCATGTAAATGAATGAAAACAGGAAAAACACAAATTTCTTAACATTTTTATATTTAAGTTCAAGTAATTTATTTATGGGCGGCACGGTGGCTTAGTGGTTAGCACGTTCGCCTCTCAGCGCTGGGGATTCCCGGTTCGATCCCCATCTGGGTGGAGTTTCCATGTTCTCCCCGTGTTTGCGTGGGTTTCCTCCGGGTTCTCCGGTTTCCTCCCACAGTCCAAAAACATGGATCAAGTTAATTGAATTCTCAAAATTGCCCCATGTAGAGTGTGTCTGTGTGAGTGAGTGTGTGCCCAGCGATGGATTGGCGTCCTGTCCTGGGTCTATTTGCCCAGCACCCGAGACGTTCTCCCCTGGATGGGCATGGGGAACCCCACCGCGACCCTAATAGAGGATAAGTGGGAGATAATGAATGAATGAATAATTTATTTATATAGCGCTTTTTACAATAGCACATTGTCACAAAGCAGCTTTACAGTGTCGTAAGCCTATAAACCCCCAACGAGCAAGCCAAAACAACAGTGGCAAGAACAAACTCCCTGTTATATTGTTATTTTTAGAAAGAAACTTTGGAAGGACCAAGACTCAGTGGGGGACTCATCCTCCTTGAGCGGCCGGGCAGCATCAACAGTCTAAGACAGCTATGTACAGATTGTGTGATGACAGCTGGAACAACTGGAATTTAACAACTGGAAACTATAAAAGTCCATTGAGGGTGTCCTGCAGGACTGCCAGACCAATAGAAATCCAGGTTCCATCCAGTAATCATCATAGCCGCAGTGCTCTGGGAAATTTAACTTTTCTGATTCTGCGTTCAGGCAGCAATCATGGAGCAGCATATACAGACCAGATCTTATATTGTTTTTACAGGACACTAACCAGTAGACATAACATAACATTCAGATTCACATAACGACATACTAATCTAAACTGTTTACCAGTCTATGTAATGTTATTGTAACCAGGGTCAGAACTGGCCCAGTAAAATAGAATGACATAAAACGTCTCTGAAACCATATGTTATGCATCCACCAGTATGTTTGGATCTTAGCCACACCACTACTAGTGTTTTTATCCAGCTCTGATGGCTTTGTGGGAATCTAAATATTTGTGATAATCAGTCCACTAAATGAAACCACTACTCTTTGTTAAAGGTTTTAACAAGGTTAGTTGTAAAAGTATGTGTATTCTGTGTGAGCAATTTTGATGGAGATTTAAGTATATAAACAATATAAACAATATAACCAAATGTTTGTAAATGAACTACACACACAATAAACAAAAAGAGCAAATGAAAAGAGGAAATTGGAAAAGAAGGCAAGCGAGACAATAAAACAAACATTTTAAATAAAATATGTCAAAAATTAAAAAAAAATGGGGATTAAATGTCAGACCAAATGAAGTCCAATATTTTAAAAAGGACAGAGTGAGAAGAGAGAGAGAGAGAGAGAGAGAGAGAGAGAGAGAGAGAGAGAGAGAGAGAGAGAGAGAGACTAAAAGTAAGAAAAATAATTATATGGCATATGGTTTTGTATGACCTATATAATACATAAAATAAAAATGATGAATAATGGTTAAAAAAAATAAAGGGAGGAAATAAGGAAGGTAAAATAGGTGTAAAAATTTAAGGGGTAACATTTAATGAAGTTGGATAAATGGATACCAAAAAATGGACATTCTTACATTTGCTCATTTAGCAGCCACTTTGATCCAAAGTGACTTACAAAGCGAATACAAGGTTGGTACAGCATCCCTGGAGCAATGAGGGTTAAGGGTCTTGCTCAAGAACCCACATTGGCATCTTCAGTAGACTTGGTACAACCCACAACACTTGATAGCTATCGTACCCTGTATGTGAAAATTTATTAGCTACACTATTTTATTTGCTGCGGTTACATAAAACTAAGCAGAAATCATATTCATATTCCTTTAATATGTCAATGGCTGATTAAGGTTGATCTGAGCAATTAGTGTCAAAGTTTAGTGTGTAATGAAATTTCTTTCTTTTGAGGTGTTACTTATTTCCTGGAGGTGTCATCAGCTTCATCCATTGCTCTGCCAAACCACTGTGGCTACGACGATTACTGGATGGAACCTGGATTTCTATTGGAATGGCAGTCCTGCAGGACACCCATAATGGACTTATTGAGTTTTCCAATTTTTAAATACTGGTCACCTGATCATTACACAATCTGTACATGGCTGACCTACACTCTTGATGCTGCACGGCCACTCAAGGTGGATGAGTCCCCCACTGAGCCTTGGTTCTCCCAAGTTTTCTTCCTTACAATAACAATATAACAGGGAGCTTTTTCTTGAATGATTTAAGGAAGTTTCAGCTTTGCCTTTCTCCCAGTACTGCTGCACTTCTGACACAGGAAGGTAATGGATTTAACCTGAAGCTTGGCTGTGTTGTCTGTGTGTGCACAAAGAGAGGGGCTTGGGAGAAAGAACAGAGAAAAGTTTTATTTAGGTAGCACAACACCAGTGATACACCTGAGAAAAGTGTGTTTGTTGTGTTGTGCTAAACACAAAACACCTGTATCCAGTCCTCATTGTGTCTGGGCATGTTCCACACCTGGAGTGAGTTGAGCAATAGATGCTTGTAGCATTATATTTATGCTAAATAAAGTGTTCTTACAACCCTACAAAACCTTATACTATGGATAGTAAGGTGTCACGATTTAAAATATGTCCAAGGAATGAAAAGATAACATTTTATTGCCTTGTAAGATTAGTCTGTCTCATTGACTCTATATATGGAGACAACATTAGGGCCTTAGTTACTTAGCAGGTTTATATGACAGAAAGTGTTAAGAGGTTAATGTTATGCCAACTAAGGAATATACTAAGGAATATAATCATTATACAAGTTTAATAGAAGCTGGGTTTGAGACTTAAGGGCAGCATGTGTCAAGTACTGAAATCTGGTAACAAATTTACATAGGGAGTGTCAGGTTCCTTTTTTCATTGCTTTACATTACATTCAATTTCATTCACCTTTAGTCATTCAGCAGATAATTTTACTACTTAGTAGATGCAGCAACTATTTCGAGGTTGGTATGGCACTGTATTCAAATGAAAAGTGAACAAGAAAATTGTTTATTATAAGACACTAACAAACAAATGTAAGTGCCAAGGTATACACATACCCTCTGAAGTCTATGACTATGAAATTGAATATTTTAAATTACCTAAGTACAACCTCAAAAAGGGCACAGTGGTCAGTGGTTAGCATTTTTGCCTCTTATCAGTTTTGCCTCTTAGTGCTGGGAATTCCAAGTGTCAGCATGGGTTTCCTTCTGGGTTCTTTCGTCCCACTGTCCAAAAAACATAGATTCAAGGTAAATTGAATGCTCTAAATTGCCCCGTATAGTGTGTGTGTATGGATGTTTGAGTCAGTGTGCCCAGAGATAGATTGTTATCCTGTCGAGGGTGTATCTACCCAGTGCCCGAAATGTTTTCCCGTGGATGGGCATTAGGAACCCCCGTAGTAGAGGATTAAGATAATGCATGTATGAACAACCTCAGAAAATCAGTGATGCAAAATAAGAAAAGCAATGTGTGGAAAAACTAAGTCAACCCATTGTTCAATGTGCATCAACATATAATACCAATTATAGTATGATGTGATGTTCTGATATACTGTGTTTGGCCTTTGCTCACACAGTGCATTGTGGCCAAATATCTACACTTTATTATTGTGCCAGCAATCCTGTGGTTACTTCAGTTTTTAATTTAGCAATATAAGTCATGCTGACATTTACTTTTTAAAACGAAGATGCTCTTGCCTTGTAACACTTTTAAACAATGAATAATCCTTTTTTTGTTTAGTTTTTTTTAATTGTTTTATATGTTTTTTAATTGTTAAAAAATCTGTCTCACTGTGAAATATAATACTTTAAATGTATGGAAATGACCCTGTAGCGAAAATAGTTTTTCTAAGATTACTGGTGATATTAGTCTTCATTAGCTTTGTGTTAACACAACTGAATGTGCACTCATTGTGTGTGCATTAAAACAAAACATCAAATAAGATTCTTGTACTGAATTCTAGAAAATCCTTCCTTTACCTATGATATGTGCGTTTAAATACTTGAGTATGAGTATTATAAATGTACTTTAGCTGTACTTTAGCTGCTTGTATTAGCACAAATGCTAGAGTCGTTTTAGGTTTGGTTCTGCAGCGCTGCTTCCTATCTTTTCTTCAAGGAAACAGATTTTTTGCCTCAGGGAAGGAAGAAAGAGAAGAATTTAGTCATGTGAAGGTCATATAAAAGACAGGATGGGGAAAGTAGAGTATAGTGTTTAAAATTCACAGGCTTTGCAGAAGAATAAAGAATCTCTGTCTTACACACACAAACACACACACACACACACACACACACACACACACACACACACACACACACACAAACACACACACACACACACACACACACATTTATTATATTGCTGTAACTGTGTTATATTGTTATATTGCTGCAACTGTATTTGGCCTAAACCACAAGCAAATTCTTTTTATGACAAAACAATAAGAGGGTAAGAGTTTGTAAGGGAGAGAATTTAATAAAAACAAACTGAAAAATACGTCTTAAAGACTATAGTTTTAGAAATTATGGTGGGGGCGGGGTTATCAGGATTTTGTCACTATATTTTAAAGATCTAGGTAAATATGCAGTAATATATGAGGTTAAAACTTATTATTAAGTAGTAAGGGTTTGGTAGATCAGAGTTTTGGGCTATCAATCTGTCGGATCATATATCAGGTCCACTGAAGTTACTAATGTGGGTCTTAACACTTAACCCTCATCTCTGGTATGCTGTTTCAACCCTGTGATATAACTCCAACCATCAAATTGGGATATTTGTAGGTTGTTTTGGATAAAAGTGTCTGTTAATGATCAAAATAGTAATAAACCATGTCATGTAAGTCATGTAAAGAAATTCCACATATAGTTATGTATAGTAACGTTTGTTTGAAAATGAAGACGGCTTCATGAATGGCTTTCTCAGAGGACTTATTGGTTGTGACATGACCTTGGGTACATTCAACACCAAAAAAAACAGGCTTACCATAATCTGAAGTCTGCAACGCACTGGGTGAATTGGCAGTGCCTCAAGAATACTCAAAGCTGATCCTTATTGCCACACTTCTCAAGAGTCCTGTTCCTTTTGTCAGGTTCTCTTTTTGCCCAGCAGTGTTCCTGCTTTCATACACTGGTACAAGATAACGGTCTTGAGGGCATTTTCAATATTAGATCAGGGAGGACCTGAGTATGTATGTGGTCCTTATGGCACACCTGAGCCTAAACTGTTGTCCAGAGGGCATACCTTTTTAAACCTGTGGCTATGAAGGGTTCATCTGAGCAATAGCTTCTTTATATTAAAACAACTAGAGCACACCACTCCTACTTATAAACAGTCATCAATGTACAGTGTTCCCTATCCACTCACTCCTGCTCCTTCCTAAAAGCCCACTGTGCAGTGGACCTATGCCTTCACCACCCTGCCTGAAATGTCAGGAAATGGTCAAGCTAAAGGCCACTTTTTTATTTTCAAGTTTTAAACATTTTATTATTTCTATATTTTTCTTTTTTTTGTTTGTTTTTTACAGATTTATTATTTTTTTATTTACAGTTTTGATGTAATTAATCCCATATTTTTGGACTATAATCTATTTTATTCTGATTTAATTGAACATTCCACACCTCCAACTCATGCTCAAGTATTTTAGTAGCAACGCTGTGGATTCAAGGTTCGAATTCCGATCTGGGTGTAGTTTCCGTGTTCTCGGTTTCCTCCCACAGTTAAAAAAAAAACATGGATTCAAGGTATATTGAAAGCTCTAAATTGCCCCATATAGAGTGTGTTTGTGTGTGTCTGTGTGAGGGGGTGTGCCCAGTGATGGATTGGCACCCTGTCCTGGGTGTATCTGCCCAGCACCTGAAACGTTCTCCCCAGGATGAACATGGGGACCCCCTCCCATGACTCTACTAGATATCGCATGAATGAATAATCCATGCAAACCTGATTTACTGAGTCATCTCAACTTCTAAAAGTAAAGCATATGTCAAATCTAGTTTTAGAAAAGAAAAGGTAACTGTAGAAACATATTTTAATTTTTATACTCTTGATCTTATACTTGCAACATGATTATGCTCATTTAATGACCCGCTGGTTGTTAGTTGATAGTGTAGGCACAAAGTACTTATGTCAAAAAAGTAAATTAATGCCGAATGCTGAATGCTGAAAATTAAATGAACAAAATAAAACATAAAAAAAACAAAATTTTAACTTTCCTGAAAATAAAGATATAAAATATGAATGAAAATCATTCAATCATTCATTCATTATCTTCCGCTTATCCTTTATTAGGGTCGCGGTGGGGTTCCCCATGCCCATCCAGGGGAGAACATCTCAGGCGCTGGGCAGATAGACCCAGGACAGGGCGCCAATCCATCGCTGGGCACACATTCACTCACACAGACACACTCTAAACGGGGCAATTTTGAGAATTCAATTAACTTGATCCATGTTTTTGGACTGTGGGAGGAAACCGGAGAACCCGGAGGAAACCCACGCAGACACGGGGAGAACATGGAAACTCCCCCCCCCCCCCCCCCCCCCCCCCCCCCCCCCCCCCCCCCCCCCCCCCCCCCCCCCCCCCCCCCCCCCCCCCCCCCCCCCCCCCCCCCCCCCCCCCCCCCCATGTATGAAAATATCTAAGAAAATCAATATCAATAAACCACCCAAAGTTATTTATGTGGCTGTTGCAAGGTGAACGATTTTTTAAATCTTGGATGTATGGTAATAAAAAAATTGCAGGTCATCCTCATCAATACATATAACGATGAAAAAAAGATCAAATAATGACAACAAGACACAGCATGACCGTTGTTTTTTATCCAGCGTTACTAAGCAACTATTGTAACAAGTAAAACCTGTAGAATCAACCAGTATTAATCTTTAGGCTGTGTGCATTCGGGTGAAGCTGCTTCTTGTTTAGTCTGACAACCTGTAGCCTTTGCTTGTTGTTTCTTTGTCTGTTGTCTGTTTCATATCCTTGGATTCTCTTCATGTCACATCACTGATGCTAACCCGATTTGTCTGTTCTGCTCTGTCAGACTATCAACCGAATGAATAGTAATGAGCCTGAGGGTTGCCATGACTACAGTCCAAAAACAGTGCTAAAATCTTGATTACACTGGAAACAAAGATGTGAAGAATAATCCACTGATACACCTCCTCACCACCCCCTCACCGCTGAAGCAAGAGTACTGAAAGGTTTTCTGCAGCATCTATATATAGAGTTATATTATATTATGACACACACACACACACACACACACACACCAAGAGAGAGAGAGAGACCAATTTAAACTGTCTGGCTTTGCCCTGTCACATCGATGAAACTTAACTACATAAAAAATCCATTAGCACTATGTGGGGGTGGGGACGACAGTGAAGGAACTAAGATAATATTAGTAGTCTCCTTCTTTCTCTCGCTCTCAGTCTTCCTCTCTGTCTCATCCTCTCTCTCTCTCTATGTATGTGTGTGTGTGTGTGTGTGTGTGTGTGTGTGTGTGTGTAAGTGTGTGTGTGTGTGTGTGTGTGTGTGTCTCAATTTTGCATTTAAGCGAGGAAGCAGGAACTTACCAAAGCAACAGGAAGATGTCCAGTGTACATCACCAAACCTTTAATATCTTATCATGGACAGATATACTAACACAGACAGACACACTGAGAGAACATTTGTATTAATGAATTACATTAATACTAAAAGGTTTTCCAGCTGCTGGATTCATTCTAATCAAATCTGAAGTTAATTAGTTGCTTCATGTAGATGTCCTGTTTCTACTGCGTCCCATTACACTGGGGACGTTGCTGCGGCAGTTCAAACCCGGGCCCTGACAGTAAACCTCAAAAAGACCTAACTGTCATGATTAAAAATTATAAATGTTCATAAAAACAGGTTGAAATTGCATTTCTTTACTTTCATTACATTATTTTGACATGGTTTCCGTGTTATGCACTGGCTGCTTCTTTGCTGTTTGATTCTACAACCATACCCCCTGCTGCACGTGGAGGCGGGGTTAGCAGAGCACGTGCGGTTGCCACTTGTCTGTCCGCTGGCAGTAAGCAGATAAGTTAAACCCTCGCACAGTAAAAGGAAGTGCTGTAAGATACTATCGCTTCCAGCTGTGAGTGCTCATAAGCACCTTTTTACAGCGTGTACTTACAAATAGGGTCAGGAAAAACGTAAGGTGGAAGCAGGACACAAAAGGTTTTTAGTATTCTGATAAGGCTGAGTTCCTAGAATCAAAATTTTATGTACCTACTGTGAAGTATGGCAGTGATACTGCCACAAAATGTGGGCGTAATTTAATGGTAACTTAGTGGTTAGCACAATCGCCTCTCGGTGCGGGGGATTTCAGGTTGGAATCCCAATATGGGTGGAGTTGCCATGCTCTCCCCGTGTCCACGTGGGTTTCCTCAGGTTCTTCGGTTTCCTCCCACAGTCCTAAAACATTGATTTAAGGTCAATTGAATTCTCCAAAATACCCCTATATAGTTTGTGTATGCCTGTGTGTGTTTGAGTAAGTGTGGGCCCAGCGGTAGATTGGCAACCTGTCCTGGGTGTATCTCCCAAGCGCGCAAAATGACACCCCCCCCCCACACACACACAACCCTATTATAAGAACAAGTGGAAGATAATGAATGAATGAATGGATATTAAAAATGACTAAAAAATTAGAAGCACTCTGAACCTTTTTGCTTTCTTTTGTACATTTATTCATTTATTTATTCATCATCTTTCACTTAATCCTCTATTATGGTCACGATGGGGTTTCTCATGCCCATCCAGGGGAGAACATTTCAGGTGCTGGGCAGCTACACCCAGGACAGGGTGCCATTCTATCACAGTGCACACTCACACAGACATACTCACACCCACATATACACACTATATAGGGCAATTTAGAGCATTTAGTTTGCCTTAAATCCATGTCTTAGGACTGTGTGAGGACCCACAGAGACACAGGGAGAACATGGAAACTCCACCCAGAGTGGGATTTAAACCTGGGATCCCCAGCTCTAAGAGGCGAACTTGCTAACCACTAAGCCACCGTGCCGCCCTGTTTTGTACATATCATGTTTTATTTTATCATTTATTTAAGACTATATTTGTATTTTGTAATCCATTATACATAAAAATTAAATTTTTTACGAGTTAAAAGGTTTAGTGATCAGCTAACAGAAAATGCTCATTGTATGGAAATATGCAAAATACTATAAACCATATACTAATCATTTAAAAAATAACAAAATAACTTCTTGACAGGTGGAGACAATAACACAGAAGTGTGATAATTATATTAACTTAAGCATTTTGTTCATGTCAGATGCGCGCACACACACACACACACACACACACACACACACACACACACTTTAAGGTTGCACACATTATCTTCTTCGGTTACCCATCTTCCCCACAACTCAGTTAGACTGATATTGTCGATGAGCTCCGTCTGTCATACCACTTTTCCTGCATTTAACCCCTGCTTCTCACCTCAAATCCCTTCTGCTGCTGTCATCTGGTTGTTCATGTTTTCATGTGTTGGATAGATATTGGAAAATAAGGAAAAGACACACATTTATGGCAATAAATGTAAAGATCATACCCTTTTAGATTTGCATACAACTGAATTGTATGTATTTTAACTACTTTTTTACCATATGTATTAAGACAGAAATTACATGCTGATTATCGGAAAGAAAAAGATGGCCTGGTTTACAATCAGCATTTGAATATTTATGAAAATTGAGACCGGTGTAGCCGACTGGAATTTCGGAAAACCAAACTCTTCCCAGCACCGCTGTGCTCCTGCCACAACATGTTGTCTATTGATGCAATGCTCCTTATACTGCATAATAAGATGTTTTAATAGCCATAAAATAATGACAGGTGGAATAATTTGGACGGATCATTACTGAAGACCTAGGTGTGAAATACATGGCCCACAAATGTCTTCTTCTTGACTGTTCATGTCTGTCAATTCTATCTTGGTGTCTTGGTGTATCAAAGTTGTGGTAAGATTAGGTTTCCTTTTGTCACACAACAAATGGCTCCTGTTTCCTGCAACGGCAAATAACCTACACCAATGTAGTCTCTGGCTGATTACATTATTTCCACAGGACCAGAACCCATCTACTGGTAGGATATTTTTTTTAAAGTGGCCCTATCCTCATTTTTCAAATGGTAGGTCAAATTCTAATTCATTACTGCTTTATTGCCACAATGAAAGAATATGTAAACTTTCCAGCCTTGAAAATGCAACAGTTAGAGAAATGAACACAGAACAGTACTTTCTCACGTTACTCAGCAGCTTCAGGGCCGGCACAGTGGTTTAGTGGTTAGTAAATTGGCCTCTCAGC
>JAFMOD010000959.1:652005-683902 GCA_019802435.1 Corydoras maculifer
CCTCTGAGAATTCAAGGTAAATTGAATACTCTAAATCAGGGGTCTCAAAGTGCCAGCCCGCGGGCCACATCCGGCCCGCGATGCAGATTTATACGGCCCCTCACGGGTTAACAAAATTAGCATTTAAAAAATAAAAATAAATTATAATAATAATCTGGCCCGCAATTTGGTTTAATTACTTATAAATTATTATGTTAATTTTTTATATTTTATCCTAATTTTTAATGTGGTGTTTGTGTGTGTCTGTGTATTGTCTTTATTTTTGTGCTTACGCTGCATTGCCTGGTGATTAGTGCCAGGCAATGCTACGTAAGCCCAACCCACTCGTAAGATGCACGTCTCTACGTGTAACGGGTTGTATTCAGAAAGTGGATGAACAGTATAACAGTCACTGGTGTAGATGTGTCGCTGGTGGTAATGAAAGACACAGACTCGTGTAGTAACAGGAACTCCGAATCGCTTTACTCTTTTCCACATGTATCGTACATCTCTCGTGTGTCACACCTTTATTCGTCCACCTGCAACGCATACCTTAAACATAGTGCCCATGTTACAGCACAACATTCTACAACTGGTTTATTGAAAACAGCACTCAAACCCCAGTAAACGTACTGATGGTGTAACGCCGCGATGAAGATGATCGCTGACACTCGGGAAACCGAACTTTCCGGAGAGGTAATCCATAGAACAGAAGGTAGCAGGGCAGGGGAGCGCATTACCGAAGATCAGACGCAAACAGCCAACCCAACCAAACAGCGAGATAGAGAGATAAACTAGAAGTAGTAATCAGAACTCTGGAGAAGAACTCCGAGCGCCACCAGTGGCAGGAAGGGGAATAGCAGGTACAGAAGGTAAAGTGTTTGAATTTACCTGCATTAAGTTAGTAAGTTGGTAATTTAAATTAGTGGTTGGTGCCACAGCTGTGCAATGGTTAACACAGGTCATGAATTCTGTTTCCAGGTGGAGTGACTGGTGGTATTTGCATATTATTCCTGTGTCTGTGGGTGTTTCCTCCACAAGATATACCCTCCCCCCGCCATATTTTAACAACATGCTAGCAGGTGAACTGAAAATACTAAACTACACCTAAGTGTGAACATGTTTGTGTGTTTTATCTTTGATGAACTGGTAACCTGCAGGCTGTTTCACTGTCTTTCACCCTGAGGCTGCATAACCGATCAGGATTATAGACTATAGAAATTATTTACAAATTATAGAGACTATAGATTATTGTAATATAGCAATATATGGGTGAATACAAAGAAGTTATAAGCACAACTTAAAGGTTATATTGTTTATGTAAGCAATTAAATTAAATGAATGGGTGAGTGTGGCTTAGTGGTTAGCACGTTCACCTTTCAGCACTGGGGATCCAGGATCGAATCCCAATCTGAAACCTAATCTGGTTGGAGTTTTCATGTTTCCCCGTGTCCGCATGGGTTTGTTTTGGGGTGTGTGTGTGTGTGTGTGTGTGAGTAGAGCCCAGTGATAGATTTGCACCCTGTTCTGGGTGTATCTGCTCAGCACCTGAAATGCTCTTCCCTTCATGGGGACCACCCCCCGCACGACCCTAGCAGAGAAAGATAATTAGATAATTAGATAGATAACATTATTTTCTGCTACTCTACTAGGGTTGTGGGGATGTTCTTGTGTGGAGGAGAACTTTTCGGGTGCTGGGTAGATACACCCAGGACAGGACGACAATCTATCGCTGGGCACACACTCACTCACACAAACAAACACACACAATATGGGGCAATTTAGAGCATTCAATTTACCTTGATTTCATTTTGGACTGTGGGAGGAAACCAGAGAACCTGGAGGACACGGGGAGAACATGGACACGGGGAGAACATGGAAACTCCACCCAGATTCCGATTCCCTGGAATCCCTAGCGCTGAGAGGTGAACATGCTAACCACTAAGCCATCATAAACACCTGAGTAAGATAATGAATGAATGAATTATAATATTATGGTAATTATAACAATTAAAGTTGCCTGATATCCATTTAATTTGCATTTAAATATCACTTTGTGGTTTCTGTGAGTGTTTGGTAAAGCTGCATTTATTCAATGTTTTCTTGTAAAATATGTAAGTAACTATGAGGCACCTATTACTAGAGTGATTAAATAAATATGAACCATCCAAACATGTTGATAAAGATACAAATTAAGAAAGAATTTATTTAGAAAATACGAAATAATACTAAAATGCTATTTTAAAAATCTTTAAGTTATTTTAACATTACTTTTTTCAAGCCCAGTTATGTTGTAAAGTATAATTTGGTTAATCACATTTGTGATGAGAGACAAAGACCGGCATCAGAAATACTGCAGAGGCAAGCATAATCTAATTTGATTTTTCACTCCTCCCATTTCTACTCTTACAAACATTATGTTTCCCACAATGTTAGATATACCTTGTAAGAACACACACACACACACACACACACATAGCTTGAAAAATATAATTCAAGTAAACTGCATCATTCACTCCCTTTTTCTTGTTTGTTGGGTGCCTGTATATGTGAGACGGGTTGTGTGTGTGTGTGTGTGTGTGTGTGTGTGTGTGTGTGTGTGTGTGTGTGTGTGGTGGAGGGGGGTTGGGGAGAGTAATATGTGACTATGCTGATGAGAAGCTGCTGCTGGCACACTGACCCACTAACATTACAGTTACAGACTGCCAGACACACTCATCTGTTTTACTCATTTCTCTCTATTCCCCCGCCTCTCTCTCTCTTTCTCTCTCTCTCTCTCTCTCTCTCTCTCTCTCTCTCTCTCTCTCTCCCTTCCCCTCTCTCTGCTGCAGTTGCATGAACACAAGCTTCACAAAGGAAATTTCACTAAGTACACCTTGTGTAAAACAGCCATCCTGCTATAATATTAACACATCGATGAGTATTTACTATACATATAAATATACATAGATAATAAATTGTGTTAGTGGCTAAAACACAAGGCTTATATATGTGTGTGTATATATATATATATATATATATATATATATATATATATATATATATATATATATATATATATATATATATATATAGCCCAGCGATGGATTGGCGCCCTGTCCTGGGTCTATCTGCCCAGCGCCCGAGACGTTCTCCCCTGGATGGGCATGGGGAACCCCACCGCGACCCTAATAGAGGATAAGCGGAAGATAATGAATGAATGAATGAATGATATATATATATATATATATATATATATATATATATATATATATATATATATATATATATATATATATATATATATATATATATATTACAGGTAGGTAGGAAATATAAAACCACAATCTTATTAAGATAAATCTTGTATGTCAATCTGTTGTGAATCTTTACATGGTCTGTTGATTTTTTGTTTTTTGTGTTTTTTATAAATGCAGCATTGAGTTTAAGCTAAATACATCTAGATTTCCTCCTGTGCATTTTTATTAAAGAGAGGAAGCTGGTAGATATTACCTACGAATATAATATACAAATCATTGAGCAACTTTGTTCATTTGAGCTGTTTCACCATTTAGTCCTTTAACAGGACTTCCACCACTTTTCTCTACATTTGGGAAGTACCTTGTTCCAGCTTCTTCTGCTTGGGGATCATGGAGTGGAAATGTCCGATTCTTGGTGGTTAAACATTCCTTACATACCTCAGCAAGGGGGGCGCAAAGTGGGGTGAAGGTCCATTATGAATGTGTGGCCTTAAAGGCAGTTTAGGTCAATTTTATTTACAAAAGGATTATTTCAGTACAAAATGGTCAGGAAGCCTTTGAAACTTTAACAAATAATCTTAAATATGGCATATACTTTATACAAAGAATAATTTTAATGTTACAGTGTTAATCCTCTCCTAGGGTCAAGGAGGGTTCCCAATGCCCCCCACACAAACACACACACACTATGTAGGGCAATTTAGAGCATTTAATTGACTTTAAATCCAGGTTTTTGGACTGTGGAATAAAACCTAGTGGACACGAGGAAAACATGAAAACTCCACACAGATTGTGATTCAAACTGGATCCTAAGTGCTGAGAGTCAAACGTGCTAAACACTAAGCCATACAAGTTTAATTAAAACGGGCTTCAATTATCAAATTTTGTTCGGCTGCATTCTAAACCATGTGGAGTTTCTGAAATAATTATGCGAGCTTGTCAGAAGTGAATTACCATAATCTGATTTTTGTATTATGACAGCATCGCTTCATTATGAATGAGATGAATTATTTTATGAGGATACACATCAGCCACTCTTTTTATTGCCATCTTACAATAATGAAAGAACGTAAAATCTGAACTTCCTCATGAATAATATTAAACTAAAGATAATGTTTTAGTTGTAAAATGTATTTTTTCAAAATCTGTAAATGACTAATATTCTAGGTTAGGTTTTTTATGTATTGTTTTGATGTAAATTTTGATGTAATTTTGATGTATTTTTGAAATAATGCATCAATAATGTAGAACAAAAGATAAAAGATGTATCGCCTGAATTTTAAAGTGAACAATCTAAAAAAATAAGTATAAAATCTATTAGATGTCAGGATGTCTCAATGAATATTTAATAAAAGTAGATTTTCTTTTCCTAACCTTAAGTCCTTTGGGATTTCAGGAAGGGCATCCAGTGTAAATATTGGGCCAAATCAAGTATGCAGCTCGAAAAACTAATTTTCCTACCTTATCAGATGGCCTGGGACAACAATGTCAGCCAGTAGTGTAGGCCAAAAGAGTACTGGAGGAAATTAAGCCACTGTAGAGCCAAGTCTGAGGAGGGGAAGAGGGGGATGTTTTACAAAAAACAGACAGAGACTGGGTAGGAAGGCAGTTGAAATGCTGAATGTAGGGAAAATAACTAGTAAACGAAGAGATACTGCTGGATGGAAAGGAGAAAAGCTAAGTGTGGCTGGATCGGCGTGGTGCGATAGGAGCTGTCATCAAAAGATTTTGGACAGTAAAAAACCGGGAACATCATAAGCTGTGGGGAGAGAAACCGACCACGACTAAGTGGGACGATAATACCGTAGAAGCCCTGTTTTTTTAAATGTACGTGTGTCGTGTCGGCAATTAAGCCTGTTCATTGGGGTAAATTCCAGTCTCCGATCCTTATTTTCTCCCCCTCTGTTACAATTGGTGCCGAAACCTGGGAGGAGTGAGGACGCATGCGGTCCGAGAACATCACCTGTGAGCTGCGAGGGCCCTTACCCAGGCTTTCGGCATTCACTGCGAAGCACAGTGGGTGGGGCAAATGTAGGTTCCAGTGATCGCGGTTGGAGTGGAAGATGCCGTGGTGCGTCGCTCATAACATGCAATGGGAAGGCAACTGGCCTGTTCATTGGTTCCTCCCCCCATTACACTAACATAATATTTGTAAAAGAGACGAAGAAGAAGAAAAAATCAAAGAAAGGCTAGTTGCATTGGATTTATGGGGATGGGGGATGTAGTCTTGAAAGAAGCCTACATTAGGAATGTGGTGGAGGCAAATGATAATACAGGAGCACACGATGACATTTGAGGAGGAATAAACATGTAGGTGGATGTAAAGTGGTGACGGGTAGAGTGTTAGATAGCAGTTGATGGTGGTTTGTGATTTCCTTGATGCTAAAGTGGAGGAAAACTGTTATGGCTGAACCAAAAATCAGAAGGAGACTAAAGAAAGAAGATGGTGTAAAATTCAGAGAGAAGGTAAAACAAGCTAGATGTAACATTACATTTTTACGCTTTTATCCAAAGCCACATACAAATGGAAAAACATGCACAATAAATCAGCCAAGAAGGTACTGCTCACCACCACAAGAAACAAGAAGAAGAGCAACAATTAAAAAGGGGTAACCCTGAATGAGTTTCAGAGTTCCACTGCAGAGAATTAACAGTGTATCTGTTTATAGGAACACAATAAACATTAGACTCCACTGAGTTGGGCTTTATAAATACGTGTCCAAAAGAACATACAAATCCAATGCATTACATTTAATCATTTATAGCAGACACTTTTATGCAAAGCGACTCACAAATGAGAACAACACCAGTCAGCAACTTATTTATAATTAGTTAAATGAATATTATTTTGTTTATATATATACTGTATTTTACTTCAAGTGTCTGTGGAACAGATGTGTTTTGAGATGTTTCTTGAAGATGCTAAATGATGCTAAAAGACAAAGTTGGGAAGATGGTTCCATCATTTAGCAGTGGTGAACGATACAGAGGAAGAGTTTGCACCACGGTAAGGTTGAATCACCAGGCGACATTTATCACTAGAGCGATGTAAATGAGTTCAAGTGTATTTTGGAAATATAGAGTGAAGGTAAGAGGGGGCAAACAGGTGTGACATTTGGATAGAAGAATAGGTGGGTTAAGAAAGCGTGTGATAGGTTAAGGAAGAAGAGATCACTAAAAAATATCTTATATGTTTTCTTATAATCCCCAGAATGATTATCTATCTGCAATGCAATGGCTCTTTATACTGCATTTTTGCATAATAAGATGTTTTTATCGACAAAAAAAAAGTTATTAAGAGATGAATCAATTCACATGGAGCATTACTGAAGGCCCAGGTGTAAAATGCATGGCCCGCCACTGACACAGGGGTTATTACCATTTATAAAATAGTTCTGGTCCTTAAGTCTGAGGAAAATCTGTGAAAAATAACTCACACATCTGTCTGCTTGACATTTGTATCAATGCGTGATAAACAATTATTTTCCTGATGTTTAATTAAACTGCGTTCTGTAATTTGGCCACTAGATGGCAGTATTTAAATGTTAGAGAAACCTGTTACTCAGCGATCAGCGTTCACTTCAAAAACAGGAATATATTACATCATGGACGACCAGTATGTTATTGTTTATGCTTTCAATAAATGCATTTATGAATTAAATCTTTGTTTTTTTATTATAGTGTGTTTAATAAGTGTGTGTGAATATATGAAAGAGCTACAATTCCTGTGATTTATTCACAATAACACACACCCTTTCATACCTTATTGCTTAATTAGTATGCTAGTATGACTGTTGGAGGAAATCCTAAGGCCCTGTTTACTCACCTAGGAAATAAACACAGCACAATCTTGTCATTAGGCAAGAACATTAACATGTTCCATTAACCAAACTTTAACCTACAGTCATGTCATTTTTTTTTTTAAATATGTAGTTATAGGGGCGGCACGGTGGCTTAATGGTTAGCACGTTCGCCTCTCAGCACTAGGGATTCCCAGTTTGAGTGGGTTTTTTCCGGGTTCTCCGGTTTCCTCCCACAGTCCAAAAACCCCATATTTTTTTGGGGTTTGTGTTTGTGTTTGTGTGTGTGAGTGAGTGTGCCCAGTGATAGATTGGCGCCCTGTCCTGGGTGTATCTGCTCAGCTCCCAAAATGCTCTGCCCTGGATAGGCATGGGGAACACCCCACGACCTTAGTAGAGGATTAAGTGGAAGATAATGGATGAATGGATATAGTTATAGGGGGGTGGTAAGGTGGCTTAGTGGTTAGCATGTTCGCCTCTCAGCACTGGGGATCCATGTTTGAATCCAATTCTGGGTGGAGTTTCCATGTTCTCCCCGTGTCTGCGTGGGATTTCTCGGGGTCTTCTGGTTTCCTCCCACAGTCCAAAAACATGGATAGAAGGTGGATTAAATACTCTAAATTGCCCCATGTAGAGTGTGTCTGCGTGAGTAAGTATGGTCATTGATAAAGTGGCACTATGTCCTGGGTGTATCTGCCCAGCGCCCGAAACATTCTCCCCTGGATGGGCGTGGGGAACTCCCCCCCTGCGACCCTAGTAGAGGATAAAGTGGAAGATAATGAATGAATATGTAGTTTTTTTTTCTTTTATATCAGTTCCAATTTTTGTCTGTGTAGTGTTCATTAATTCCTTAATGTAGTGTTACAATAATCAATCACAATAATCATTAAAAGCTGTAGATGGTAAATATCTTCAAATGAACACTTTTATAAATGTTTTTCAAACTGTGCTGGCAAACTAATTTTAGCAGTCAGTTTTTTTTAATAGCATATGTTCAGTACATGTGTACTTTTGTTTAGGTATTTTTTGTCCTTTAAAAAAATGAGGAACAACCTGTGAGTCACCATGTTGGTATGTTATGATGAATTTCATCAATTTTACATCAATGATAAGTCCCAATAAAAACACTCATTTTAATCCTGTTTCCAGGTCCTTGTTTTGTCATCTGTTGGGTATTCAGCATGACATTCTTACAGAAATGACAAGCATCCTACAAGTAGAGACAAGCCGTGATTGTTCCAGCTCAACTCTTCTGGATTTCTAGAATAATGCATCCATAGCAGAATGCTAGATCTTTTAAGATAAATGAAATACAGATTCCAGTGTAACCTCAGTTTAAAAATGCCACAAAATAAATAATAAAATTACACAGAAACACAATAAAAAAATCACCTTCTTTTTCTGGGAAAATCCCTGTTACTTAGAAATCGTTAACAATACAGGAATTTTTGCTTTTGTGACAACATTGTGGTTTCAAATATATTCAAATATATTTCAGTTAACCTTATTCAGTAATCTAAATAACTTGGAATATGGAACAACTGTAATGTTTTTTTTAAAGTTATTTAGAATCTCAAGTAAAGAGCATGTTTTACAATGCAACAGGTATTATAATATTAGTAATATAAAACTGGGTAAACTTAGAGGTTTGACATCTATTAATGTATAATTAATATATTAATATAATATATTTTTTCCCCTAGATAATTGAGAAAGAGGATTTTGTTTACAAAATTTTTGGGTCAAATCTTTGATCATTGGGCAATCCATTTATGTTGACTAGATAATCTATTAGTGACGTTCTAAATCTGTATATTTTTGCAGGATTACCTTTTTGCAAATGTATGATAAGTATTATAATGTCATGCAGTGTTAGAATATGTGCTCCGGGAGTCTATGCACTTCAACATTTTAAACATTTTTAACAATATAGAGCCTTCTGACAATGGAAAGACCAGTGCAGGGGAACAAAAACTGTAATGCATTCATTCATTATCTTCCGCTTAATCCTCTACTAGGGTCTTGGGTTGGGTTCCCCATGCCCATCCAGGGGAGAACGTTTTGCCCGCTGTGCAGATACACCCAGGACAGGACGCCAATCTATCGCTGGACACACTCACTCACACAAAGACACACACTAACACACATTATATGGGGCATTCAATTTACCATGAATCTATGTTTGTGGACTGTGGGAGGAAGCTGGAGAACCCGAAAGAAACCAATGTGGACACGGGGAGAACGTGCTAACAACTAAGCCACGGTGCCACCAAGAATAATTCATGAAACTAATGAAATGGTAAAGAATAGCCTTATTTATTTTAGTTGGAACAAAACTAGTAAAATATTCAACATAAATATTCAACAAGACTATGCATTGATCAAAAAATGTGTATCATAGTTTTGTATAATTTCCATATTCTTAAGCATACTCATGATGGATCGAAATGGCTCATTTTCCATTAAACATACAGCAGAAAGAATTCTATGGGTCTGTGAGAGGCTCCGGCTCTGGTTTATTTTGACAGAATTAAAATATGTGAGGGTGTGTGTGTGTGTGCCTGTGTGTTTAAAGTAAAGCCAAGATAAATATGAAAAGTAATGAAAAATAGAGGTGGGTCAGTAATTTCCCATGTGCGATCTCTCTCTCTCTCTCTCTCTCTCTGTCTCTCTCGCTATCTCTCTGTCCCTCTTTCTTGCTTTTGCTTTATTATTCTCTCCATCCTTATAGCAGGTATTTATGGTGAGATGTCACAAATTTGCTTTGAAACCTCAAACTTCGACATTATAGTTAACTATCGACATTTAAAACATTATGTTGTTCATTCATTCATTCATTCATTATCTCCCGCTTTATCCTCTATTAGGGTCGCGGTGGGGTTCCCCATGCCCATCCAGGGGAGAACGTCTCGGGCGCTGGGCAGATACACCCAGGACAGGGTGCCAATCCATCGCTGGGCACACACTCACTCACTCAAACACACTCTATATGGGGCAATATTGGAGAACTCAATTAACTTGATCCATTTTTTTGGACTGTGGGAGGAAACCGGAGAACCCGGATTAAACCCACGCGGACACGGGAAACATGGAAACTCCACCCAGATGGGGATTCGAACCGGGAATCCCTAGCGCTGAGAGGCGAACGTGCTAACCACTAAGCCACCGTGCCGCTATGTTGTTCATGGGTTGTTAAAATTTCAATTCAGAGATGTACAGAGGTTAATCACTGAAAATGATTTTAAATTGTATCAATTTTTTAGCTAACATGTGTCATTAATAAACACAATTACATGTCCATTTGGTCATATAGCAGACACTTTTATCCAAAGCGACTTACAATTATCGTTGGGTTCAGAGAACAGGGTTGGCCACATCATCCCTGGAGCAATGGGTCTTGCTCAAGGACCCACAATGGTAACTTCAGTGGACCTGGGATTTGAACCCACAACCTTCTGATTGATAACCCAACACCTTGACCACTGAGCTACCTCACTCTTTTTAAAAAAAATCATAGTTAAAATATGCTTCTGTAGTCTGTCCCAGCATTCATATGATAAAAAGAAAGAAATAAAACCCTGGAATGTTCACCAGTCAACTGCAACAACTCACCAACACATTACATTTGGTCATTTAGCAGACACTTTGGTCCAAAGTGATGTACAAATATCCAACTTTGTTTGAGGACAGAACACAGTGCTGGTCATATAGCACCCCTGGGGCAATGGGGGTTAAGGTTTTTGCCCAATGAGCAATTTTGGTAACTTCAGTAGACTTGGGATTTGTACCCACACCCTTCAGATTGATACCCCAACACCATAACCAGGGAGTAACACATCCTGAGAATCAAACCCAAAACAGCTTTATCCTCCAAATCAAGAGCATTTTAATGCTACTCTGCATTGAGCAAACATTTTTACACAGGGCAACCAGGAGCAAGCCAAGCAATTTGGGACTAAGGCTTTGGTTAAATGCCCAACAATGCCCAGTTGCCAACATTGTCTATGCTGAAACTTAAACCCCAAACCTCATGGCTAACTGCCCAGTAACCCCTGTCACTGTTCTAACTACTGAAAAGGGATGAGACGATTACAGATTTTGATGGTACGATTATTATCTAAAGAATTATGATTATACGATTATTACAATTATTATCCAATGATTAACTTCACCAAAAAATGCAAGCAATCACAGGAATATTCAAGATTCAAAGTTTTATTTTGTCATATACACAGTAAAGAAACATGTTTCCCTGTGCAATGAAATTCTTACTTTGCCGTCCGCCCTGGATGAGTAAGAAAAGTAAATATAAATATAGAAAACACACACACTCTATGTACATAGTCTTTTAAGAAAGAATTTTTTTTTTACATTGTGCAAAGTTGCATTATATTGCAATAGTCCGGTGTAGAGTTGCTTGTGAGTTCTGTGAAGTGGTCATCAGCTCAGCTGTTCATGAGTCTAATAGCCGTGGGGAAAAAAGAGCTCTTGAATCTGCTGGTTTTGCATTTCACACTTCTGTATATTACAGAGTTTCTTATGTTTTGTTATTTATTTCATGTGAATACAACATAACATTTTACTCTCAAAGACAACACTGGGCTCTTGGTAAATATTAACACAAAATATTAAAGTAAAAATATGGGTGTCCCTTAAAGTATATATATTTATATCCATTTGAAAGAAAATTTGTTTTTTTCCTATAAGGACAATAAACAGACAAGTGTGCTGCAAGTGTAATATTATTTTTGTTTTGTGCGAATTGGTCTAAAGTTTCAGCTACCTGATCTAAGAATGTTAAGGTGCTTTTACGATTAATTAATTGTAAAACATTTAATTGCAATTAAGGGCGGCAAGGTGGCTTTATGGTTAGCACGTTCGCCTTTCAGTGTGACCCTAGTAGAGGATTAAGTTAATGAATTAATTAATTAATCTCAATTAATTGGAAAAATGATTAATTGTCTTATCCCTTTTACAACATGATATAAACCAGACCAATCTCCATAATAACATCCATCGATCCCTTATCTTAAACTTTTTCCTCTACTAGGGTCGCAGGGGTGACCCTATCTAGGGGAGAACAATTCGGGCGCTGGACAGATACACCCAGGACAGGGCGCCAATTTATTACTGGCCACACGTACTCACAAAGACACACTCTATATGGGGCACTTTGGAGCATTCAATTTAACTCAATCCATGTTTTTGGACTGTGGGAGGAATCCGAAGAACACAGAGGAAACCCACGGGGACACAGGGAGAACATGGAAACTCCAACCAGATTGGGATTCGAACCGGGAATCCCTAGCGCTGAGAGGCGAATGCACTAACCACTAAGCCACCGCGCCATCCCTTCCATAATAACATAAATAACTATGCAAAGGGTGGCTTAGTGGTTAGCACGTTTGCCTCTCAGCGCTAGGGATTCCCGGTTCGAATCCCCATTTGGGTGGAGTTTCCAAGTTCTCCCCGTGTCCGCGTGGGTTTCCTCCGGGTTCTCCGGTTTCCTCGCACAGTCCAAAAAAAAACACATATATCAAGTCAACTGAGTTCTCCAAATTGCCCCATATAGAGTGTGTATGTGTGCGTGTCTGTGTGAGTGTGTGCCCAGCAATAGATTGGCGCCCTGTCCTGGGTGTATCTGCCCAGCGCCCGAAACGTTCTCCCCTGGATGGGCATGGGAAACCCCCCCACGACCCTAATATAGGATAAAGCGGACGATAATGGATGGATAACTATGCAAGGTATAACAGTAATTCTGTGTTGGCTGAAATTCCCATTATTTATTTTGGAAAACCTAATATTTCCACAGGACGGTTGGAATTTCGATACTTGTGAGGGGTAAAAACGTGCCAGACTGTTTTCCTGTTTTAGAGTATGGAATTGTCATAAAGCAGTTCCACAGAATAATAGGCGATAAGAATAAATAGGCTGCTGTTATAGAGACACCGGTTTAGGAGCGTAGGCGCTGGTGGCCACGCCCACATGGGCGGAGCTTCGCGCGCTATTTGAGCTTCAGAAACGCACGCTGGTGCTGTGAGCGACCTCAGAGCGCTGTGTGCAGGCGACGGATGTGATACTACTTTTCACACTTGGTATAAACAAGACGACAAAAAAAACAACCAAACAACCAAGGACTGTACCAACACGAGGCTTCCATTTTTTGACTTTTGTACCAAAAACTTTTGTATTCTTTTTCCTATTTTGGCGCAATTTGCGGAGTGAAGAAGATGGGAGCCCAATCGTCTAAGGGTGGAGCTGAGGCTGAAAGCCCAGCCGCTAAAACCAACGGCCAGGTAAAGAGTGCTTTTCAACACTTTCCAACCCTTTATATGATCCCTTTATATACCCCGTTATATGATCCCTTATATCCCTTTATATACCACAAAGCCCAGCTGCTAAAACCAACGGCCAGGTAAAGAGTGCTTTTAACCACTTTCTACCCCTGTATATGGTCTCTTTATATACCCCGTTATATGATCCCTTATATCTCTTTATATACCACAAAGCCCAGCTGCTAAAACCAACGGCCAGGTAAAACCACTTTCTACCCCTTTATATGATCCCTTTATATATACCTTATATCCCTTTATATGATCTATTTATATGACCCCTTATATCCCTTTAAATACCACAAAGTGGTAAAACCAACGGCAAGGTAAAGAGCGCTTTTAACCACTTTATTTCCCTTTACATGATCTTTCTTCGTTTCTTTAAAACCTTGCATCCTTGTGACGGCTTTGTCTTTTGATCTTTTCGCAAGGCAGCGACTTGTTGGCATCCCTGGCTGAATCTGTACCCTTTGGTAAAGGGTTGCTTTGTTTTGGTCTGGATTTGGATTTAAGGTCCCCTTCATCTGTTTTAGTCACATCAGAGCAATCCCTCTGTTTAACCTGATAAAAAGTAGTATGCTACAAGTGATGCGGCTTCAAATATATCAGATTTGATTGACCTATTGAGTGTATTTCTTGTTTATTATTGTCTAATTCATCGGATAATTCTGTTCGCATAAATTGTATACGATGAAGATTGAGGAACGGCGTTCACATTCACGCTGAGACCATCTTACTGCACTGCTTAGGGTGATTAAGGAACAAAAGAGAGCAGGGGATGCAAATGAGGGGGTTTGTGGGCCAATCTGTCGCTGCGCCGCTAACAAAAGACCACAAAGGAGTTTGCAACTTAACGCACAGAATAATTTATAACCAAACCGTGTGTTTCATTTGTTAGGTGATGTTTTACTTTAGTGTCCTTTGCCTTTGGAGCCCGCAGCGAAACGTGTTTATGGTGGTGAATGGTTTAAACCGAACTAGACACTTGTATTAGACGCAGTTCGGGGGATGTCATTCTTCAGTAACAAACGTAGTCGAGGAGCCGTCGTGGAATTTACATAATCACACGACACAAACCACGAGGAAGGACATTTTGTTATCGTGGTGATTTGTTTGCTGGCGTTCCGCCTCAAGTGCAAACTCTTATTGGTTATTTAAATTCGAAATGACATTGAATGGTGATGTCGCTTCTCGTACACGAAGATGGGACTCTGTGTGGACCTAAAAAATGCCCTTTTCTTAAAATGTCGGGTTCTCAAGTCACAACATATAACTAATAATGCTTGTGAAAAAGACTTAAATGGCTCTGTGCTGGTTACGTGCTCTTAATAACACAGAACAACGGTAAATACGTAGTGCACTCTGAGATCCGATGCAAAGCTGGTTAGAATTCACCGCCTTTGTCTTCGCCAGCTTCTCTTGTGTGTTTTTTTGTGGATCGACAGCGACACCTACTGGCCAGCGTGCGAACTTTGCAGTTAAATGATTTTTCTAATACAGATGTAATGGAACGCATTTCCGTCTCACATAGAAGAGTAACCATAACTGCTGGTATAAATTCGGAATTTTTTAAAATTCCTTACAGAAACGCATTTCATCTTTGCTTAAAATGTTAATGATAACTTAATCATTGGGTGCATATGAACTTCGACAGATGTTGATAAGCAAGGATCTCACATTTCTGAATTTATTTATGCCTGAAATGCAGGTATGCTATATAATAATATACAATAGTAGATTTTATTTACTTTGGCTTATGTTTAAAACAGTTCTGAGTCTACATATGACTTTGCTATCAGTCTGTATTTAATTCCATGTCTGATAAAGAGACATTTATTTATATATGATCTTCCGCTTAATCCTCTACTGGGGTTATGATGGGGTTCCCCATGCCCTTCCAGGGGATAGCATTCAGGTGCTGGGCAGATACGCCCAGAACAGGGCATTAATCTGTCGCTGGGCACACTCACTCACACACAAACCCACACTATATTGGGCAGATTACCTTGAGGGCGACAATGTGGCTTACTGTTTAGCGCGGTTGCTTCTCAGCACTGGGGATCCAGGTTCAAATCCCAATATGCGTGGAGTTTCTATGTTCTCCCTGTGTCCGAGTGGGTTCCTCTGGGTTCTCCAGTTTCCTCCCACAGTCCAAAAACATGGATTCAAGGTATATTGGATGCTCTAAATTGTCCCATATAGTGTGTGTGTCTGTGTGAGAAAGTGTGCCCAGCAATAGATTGGCGCCCTGACCTGTGTGTATCTGCCCAGTACCCGAAACCTGAATGGGCATGCAACCATAATAGGGTCCCCAAGCAACACTTGTAGAGAATTATGTGGAAGATAATAAATGAATTTACCTAGAACCATGTTTTTGGACTGTGGCAGGAAACCAGAGAACCCAGGGGAAACCCACGCGGACACAGAGAGAACATGCAAACTCCACCTAGATTGGGATTCGAACCGGGAATCCCTAGTGCTGAGAATGCTAATTAATGACTTTTGCATAATCCTTTATCATGGTGGCAAAGTGATGGTAATCTGATGAATGATTTTCTCAAATAAGTAGGTGTGGTAGTTCAGTGGTAAGGATGTTGAGCTATCAATCTAAAGATTGTGTGTTCAAATCCCAGGCCCATTAAAGTTACCAATGTGGGTCCTTGAGCAAGACCCTTAACCCTCATTTCTCTAGGGATGCTGTATTAACCCTGTTCTGACCCCAACCAAGTCTGCTAAATGAACATATACAAATAACATAGCTGTATTTCAAACATATTATTGCCCTTTATGTGTTTTTTTTTAAGTTGTAGTTAAATGACTTTATAGTTAAAGTTGTATAAATGACATTAGAAATGAAAACTCCGCAGGTCCAATCCATACATTTTAGGTTAGTATTTGTTTTTACTTTTTGTTTTTCATTCATTCATTCATTATCTTCCGCTTATCCTCTATTAGGGTCACGGTGGGGTTCCCCATGCCCATCCAGGGGAGAACATCTCGGGCGCTGGGCAGATAGACCCAGGACAGGGCGCCAATCCATCGCTGGGCACACACTCACTCACACAGACACACTCTAAACAGGGCAATTTTGAGAACTCAATTAACTTGATCCATGTTTTTGGACTGTGGGAGGAAACCGGAGAACCCGGAGGACCCCCCCCCCCCCCCCCCCCCCCCCCCCCCCCCCCCCCCCCCCCCCCCCCCCCCCCCCCCCCCCCCCCCCCCCCCCCCCCCCCCCCCCCCCCCCCCCCCCTTTTGTTTTTCTTCATGAAATTGAGAGAACAGTCCAGACCTAAGAATTTAGTTATTGTTTAGAGTTTCACTTTTACACATTTTCCACATGTGCTGACAGAATCATGGTCAGGAAGTCAGTATTAAAGCAGTAAATGTTTAGTAGACACACACACACACACACACACACTCAGCCCCACCAGCTAATATCTAAGCGATATGACCTAGCAGTGTAAGTAAATGTAAGTGTGTAAGGGGCTACTGGAACCGACTCAGGACTTCACATTAATAAGTGATGAACCAAAACGTGGTAGTACACACAGATAGTACACACAGATAATATGGATGAGCATAGCTTGGGTGCTTACAGGTTTAATAGCAATCAATAGTCAGTAAATAGCAGACATCAAGTTAAAGCAGATAAAAGAATTGTATACAGAATGTCTCTCCAATAGATAGCAATCAATCAAAAGCAAACATGCACAATTACAGATTTACTTAATTTATTTCATTATTAAGCTTATAATACAAGTGGGGATTCCCAATCTGGGTGTTTCCATGTTCTCCCCGTGTCAGCGTAAGTTTCCCCCAGGGTCTCGGGTTTCTTCCCACAGGCCAAAAACGGATTCAAGGTAAATTAAATGCTCTAAATTGCCTTATATAGTGTGTGTTTGTGTGTCTGGGAGAGTGTGTGCCAAGCGATAGATTGGTGCCCTGTTCTGGGTGTATCTGAAAATAATAAAGGAATGAATATTTACAAACTCACTGTGCTACATTTACAGATTTATCAAACTTCATTTCATTCATCCATTATCTTCCGCTTAATCCTTCACTAGTTGCGGGGGGGTTCCCCATAGCCATCCAGGGGAGAACGTTTCCGGCGCTGAGCAGATACACCCGGGTGGGAGGAAACCAGAGAACCTGGAGGAAACCCACGTGGACATGGGGAGAACATGGAAACTTTTTAATCCCCAGCGCTGAGATGCTACGATGCCATGCCGCCCACAAACTTCATTCCAGTTTATTAATTAAACTTTAAATACAGCGGCACGGTGGCTTAGTGCTTAGCACGTTCGCCTCTCAGCACTAGGGGTCCCATGTCCGCGTGGGTTTCCTCTGGGTTCTCCGGTTTCCTCCCACAGTCCAAAAACATGGAGCAAGTCAATTGAATTCTCCAAATTGCCCCATATAGAGTGTGTCTGTATGAGTGAGTTTGTGCCCAGCGATGGATTGGCGCCCTGTCCTGGATCTATCTGCCCAGGTTACGAAACGTTCTCCCCTAGATTGGCATGGGGAACCCCACCGCGACCCTAATAGAGGATAAAGCGGGAGATAATGAATGAATGAACTTTAAATACTTAGTATAACTGTTAACTTTCTACTGCAGACTACTCTTTATTAACAGACTTACCAAGTGTACCTAAGTGCGATTAGTTGATTGAACTTGGCTTGCGTGGGTTTTGGTTTAAAACTATTTAAATGCTTAAAGCCATCCCCGTGTGATTACTAAAGACACATCTGAAAACCAGATGTGAAAAATGTCTGAATCACATCTTCTGTCTGTCTTTTGATTTCTGCCTTTTCCGTTTCTGCTTTAGGCACAGGGTTGCCAGATTCATTTTCTTTTGTCAGATCAACCTCCATTTGATATCAGACTCTTAATGAAACATAATCTGTGTAGTTTTTATTTAATTCCAAGAAATGGTCTTAAATCTGACTTAATGTTATGCAGTGCTGCACCCCTTAAGGGAGGCAGCGCACCTACTGCAATGCCAAGGCGCTCAAACTCGCCGGAGGAAGCCAGGCAACACACAGGTAGCGGGAGGACATATTTATTAAAGGGAAGTCACAAAGGATAAGGGGAACAAGACAAGCAGGCTCAAAGTGACGGTGTGCACAGTGAAAGGGGAACACCAGAACTAAAAATCACATGCACAAAACAAACCAATGAAAACAAAAGTTTAAATCGACTAAACAGAGAAATGAAACACACAGCTAATTAAACCAAACAGGGTGTCCTAGGCATATGTGACACTTCAATAATAGCAGATGAATGTTATTTGATAAAAGAATTTCAGCAGAAGTTTTAGTCATTAGGAAGCAGGAAATCATGTCATACCGTAATGCAGTTGCAATTTGATTAATTGTACAGACATGATATAAAAATGAAAACTGAAATTCAAGCTTTTTGTTGTTAGTAAATTACCATCTGGCATTTCATTTTGCCAAACCAAGTTGTTTCCTATTTGCAATCAATAAAATTCATGCAATTAATTAATGGGGCGGCACGGTGGCTTAGTGGTTAGCACGTTCGCCTCTTAGCACTTGGGATTGGGGTTCGAATCCCTATCTGGGTGGAGTTTTCATGTTCTCCCCGTGTCCGTGTGGGTTTCCTCCGGGTTCTCCTGTTTCCTCCCACAGTCCAAAAACATGGATCAAGTCAATTGAATTCTCAAAATTGCCCCATATAGTGAGTGAGTGTGTGCCCAGCGATGGATTGGCGCCTTGTCCTGGGTCTATCTGCCCGGCGCCCGAAACGTTCTCCCCTGGATGGGCATGGGGAACCCCACCGCGACCCTACTAGAGGATAAAGCGGGAGATAATGAATGAATGAATTAATTAATGTCTTCTTTATAATCCTATAACATGGTCGTAAAGTGTTGGTAATCTGGATGGCAAAAATTATACTGCTAGCATGCCTTGATGAAACATTTAAAACACCCTGACAGGAATAGACTTCAACAATGACAGTTATTTCATTTATAATTTATAAATAAATTTAGATAAAACACAATTTAAGAGAATTCTAGCAGAACATGGTTTCTTTTAATAACCTGGTCAGTGAAAGTAAGTGCAATTTATCCATCCATCCATTATCTTCCACTTTATCCTATATTAAGGTCGCGGGGTTCCCCATGCCCATCCATGCTCATCCAATCTATCACTGGGCACACTCACCCACACAGATACACACTGTATGGGGCAATTTAGAGCATTCAACTTACCTCTAATCCATGTTTTTTGAAACTGGAGAACCCGGAGGAAACCCATGTGGACATGCGAAGGACATTGAGAACAGAACAGATTGGGATTCTAACCAGGAATCCCTAGTGCTGAGAGGCGAACGTGCTAACCACTAGACCACCATGTTACAGACTGATGCAACCCATGCCATAAACACAAGTTCTAGTTATCCCTGTTATCCCAGACTCATATGGATAGTAATCATGGTCTATAATTATTTAATTATTTATATCTCCCACATTAAATTATTTGATTTATCTGAACTCTGGACTCAGCACATTTAGTTTAGTAAAGTTGGGCGTTGGGCTATCAATCTGAAGGTTGGCGGTTCAAATCCCCGGTCCACTGCAATTACCAATGTGGGTCCTTGGATAAAAGCGTCTGCTAAATGACCAAATGTAATGGTTAAAAATACATCCTGTTTATTACAGTAAAAATAAATTGTCTACCTTTGTTGCCTTAAAATGATTGTTTTACTCACTTTTATCATTGCATGTTTAACATCAAATGCTGAAATTTAGATGCTCTCAGTTATACTTTTCATCCTGGATTTGTTATATTAATTTTCTCTGCCAACAAAATCCATCAATCCATTATCTTCCGCTTAATCCTCTACTAGGGTCGCGGTAGGTTCCCCATGCTTATTCATGGAGAACATTTTCGGGTGCAGGGCAGATACACCCAGGACAGGATACCAATCTATCGCTGGGTACACACTCACTCACACAGACACACAAACACATTCTATATGGAGCAATTTAGAGCATTTGCCTTTAATTCATGTTTTTGGACTGTGGGAGGAAACCAGAGAACCCAGAGAAAACCCACACTGACACGGGGAGAACATGGAAATTCCTGGATTCTCAGCACTGAGAATGTGCTAACCACTAAGCCACCGTGCCACTTGCCAACAAAATCTAGAATTATAAACAGATCTGCATTAATTACCAAGGTTAAAAAAAAAAGATTAGGTTAAAATTAGCTATACAGTTAGAATTCAGAGATTAGATGATATATACTGTACTACCAATTCTGCTAACGTGCAGTTACCATTTCAGCTGGCTAGAGTAGACTACAGCAGCATTAATAGTGGTGGTAATCAAAGCAGAGGGTTTTCATCTATGGCATATGTTTGTGCTTATAATATTCAAAATGAAAGTAAAAGGTCACTAAAGTGCAATGATTGCTTTAATGCAAAACCAAGTAAACCATTTGCATGTGACCACTTAGGATACATCATGCTGATGTACTCCTCCAGTATATATATATATATATATATATATATATATATATATATATATATATATATATATATATATATATATATATATATATATATATAGGGTGGCTTAGTGGTTAGCACGTTTGCCTCTCAGCGCTAGGGATTCCTGGTTCGAATCCCCATCTGGGTGGAGTTTCCCCCCACAGTCCAAAAACATGGATCAGTTTACTCAGGTTACTCAGGTTACTTTAGCAAGATGTGTGTTTTTGCATTAGTAAATTTTTTTATACTTTTCGGTATTTGTCTGTATGTTTGGTTACTTCAAAATGCCCCTTATATGGGGTCATTGTAGGTTTGTGGTTAAGGAACCAACCTTGTGACCTGAAGATCCTCGGTTTGATTCCTGGTCCCACTAAGCACTATGGCTGAAATGCTCTTGAGAAAGGCACCTATTCCTATTGCCCCATTATCTATTTTGCTACATTATCTATTTTGCAAACTGTCACTTAGTATTGCAATAATTTATTGACTGACTTTCTGAACCCTATCCTACCCACATCCACCCCTTCATACTCAATTGAATGGTTGACGAGTTGGGTTGAGGCAAAATGTGGGAAAGCAGGAAAATGATAAAGGCACTGTATAAATGAAACACACTTATAATGTTGTTTGTAACTCTTAGCCGTTGCCACAGCTAGAAAGGAGTGTAGATGGTTCAAGAGGAGTCTTTAATGCAAAAGACACTGGGTGAAACACAGCCAAAGCACGCGACAAGACATGGCCATAACACAAAACAATGTTCCAACAGGGGACATTGGGAAAGGCTGGGTATTTAAATATATAGATGTTGAACCGGATTAAATGGATTTACCAGGAAAACATAATAAATTTCACAATGAAAACACACAGCTGCACCAGATCTACACTAATGACAAAAAGGGTCCAATAGGCGCAGAGGAACCGTCCAGAAGAGCCGATACCACCACCAAGATACCACCAGCGACCAATAGAGGGCACTGATGTGACAGTTGTAATGTAATAAAATCTGATTTTACAGACTACAGTATTTGCCACTCAAATGCAGTATCAAGTTTTAAATCATGTGCATTAAATGGTATAGCAGTGTAACACAGAACTAATAAGAATGCCACACCTCAACTTTATGTACAGATTAAATATTTGTTTACAGACATTAAACATTTTATTTTTTATTTGAAGTCCTGCAGCACTGCATGAAAGAATATTAGACGTTTTATCATATCTTTTTTTTATATCTAATATGAATTATGAATTCAATTATAAGAGGCAAACATGCTGACCACTAAGCCAATGTGCCACCCTCGTATCAATGTGTGGTATACAATACATTATTTCCCCCCCCCCCCTTTTTTTTTAAACGGTTCTGTAATTTGGCCGCTAGATGGCAGTATTTAATTGTTAGAAAAACCGGAATGTTGCTCAGGGTCATTGTTCATTTTAAAAACCGGAATAGATTACTACCATGATTTTGCTTTTAATAAACATATTAATGAATCAAATCTTCTTTTATTATTATAATTTGTTTGTCACTAAATCACAGGAAAGAAATGTAACTGCACTCCACTTCACGTCGTGCCTACCAGCACCACTTTTATTAATTCACAGTAATGCATGCCCTCTTATGATTGATTGCTTTAGTATATGTTATACAAAACTTGTTATATTGAATATACTGAAATTAAAAACATGACAAGTTTACCAGCTATAAAATTCTCCAATTATATGTGTAGTAAATCGGCTTGTGTTTATGGGATAATCGGTTTTCATTGTTCTAATTCTAACGATTTTATGATTTTTTTAAATGAATTCTAAGGTCTATAGTAATTTGACATCGATTAATAGGTCAGTTATTCTGGATTATAAGGCCTTTAAAGTCCAGTTAATCTTTCTTATGTTTGCTAAATGAGATTAAGGATCTGCACAGATCGCTTTCTTTAAAGATACAGCTTTAACGGTCCAATTAAAAACATTATCAAGGTATGATCGCCTCTGCTAAATCCAGTGAGGGTATGAACTAGACCATTTCAGCTGATACTTGTGATACTTGTGATACTGAGTTGTGGTTATGGTTGAAATATATATGGCACGCCTAAACATTTTATAAACACTCAATTTATATTGTGATTTAATGTACTGTCAGTAGAAATTATTAAACCATGATTGTAATGGATTAAATTAGATGAATTAAATAAAATGCTATCTATCCAAATACTTACACATCTAACCGAATTTTTTATCATCTTTAGGAGAATGGCCATGTCAAAACCAACGGAGACACGTCAACCAAACCTGAAGAGGAAGTAGTGGTCGCAGATGAAAACGGAACTGCTGAAGTCCCCAAGGAAACAGCAGAGACAGGAGATGCCATTGAGGTTGCAGACGGTGGAGAAGCCAGCGCCAAGGCAGAGGATGCCGAGACACCCAAGGAGACCAAGAAAAAGAAGAAGTTCAATCTGAAAAGCTCCTTAAAGTTTAAGGGCTTTTCATTTAAGAAAACCAGCGCCGCTCCGCCTCCGGAAGCTGCAGCATCCGAGGAGAATGGCCACACCCCAAAGGAAACTAAAGAGGAAAACTCAGAAACCCCAGTTGCCACAAAAGATGGAGAAACGGCAGCTCCCGAGGCGACAGCTTCTGAAGATGTTCCTGAGGTTGCACAGGCCGCTGAGGTCGCTGAACCAGTGGCAGAACCAGAAGAGGAACCTAAGGCAGAGGAGCCTGTCCCTGTTGTTGAAGCTGCGTCCACAGAGGAGAGTGCTAAGTCCGAAGAACCTCCCACCCCTGCCGAGACAGAGGCCGCACCTGTGGAGCCCACACCAGCCTCGGAGTAACCCATGAGAACGCGCCCCTTAACCTTCCTTTAGTTTTTTCTTGTCAAAGATTGAATCTATAAAATATATATTTGAGACTCTTTTCACATCATTGAAGTTTTCCACTATTAATACAAAATGAGCCAACAATAAATGACAAGTTCTTCACTGAGGTTTTGAGCAGACATACATATTTGGGATTGTGGTGGAGACAGATAACCCGAGATGATTGGGATATATTCACCCTAAGCATCTTATAGTGATCTCGTTTATCATCTCGGATGTCAGTGACAGGCAAGTAAATTAACGAATCTTCATTGGCGGTCAAAGGACAATGTGAAGCTTTTTACAGTAGCCTGTATTTCTCTTTCAATATATCTACACTCCTACATTGTTAAACCCCTAAAAAGACATTCAGTGACATACAAAGGGTCAGAGAGTGGGGAGCATGAGTGTAATCAGACTGGCTTTCAATACGCATTTTGACGAAGGGGTACACAAAAACCACTGCTTTTATCAGCTTCTTTGTTTGTTTGTCTCTGTATATAATTTTTTGTTCTAATTTTGCTAACAATTTCAAATGGTAATGATTTTATTGTAAAATGACAAATAAATGTCAGTTCTCCTCAATTGTTTTGGCTTTTTCGTGTAATTCCATATTTGACACACACACACACACACACACACACACACACACACAAACATTTAAAAACATAATTCATTCTAACTTCATCTGCCTTTAGGTCTTGTTTGTCATTGACATGTTTAGCATGTGGGCCGTGGCTTAGTGGTTACCACGTTCACTTCTTAGCATTCCAGCTTTGAATCCCAATCTGGGTGGAGTTTCCCTGTTCTCCCCTGTCCATGTGAGGTTCCTCCGGATCCTCTGGTTTCCTCTCACATTCCATGAACATGGATTCAAGGTAAATTGAATGCTCTCAATTGCCCCATGTCGTGTGTGAGTGAGTGTGCTCAGAGATAGATGACACCCTGTCCTGGGTGTATCTGCCCAGCCCCCAAAACGTTCTCCACTTTGACAGGCATGGGGAACCCCACACAACACAACAAGATATTGAATTAATGAAGGTTTAACATGTGAGCAGCATGGCGGTTTTGCAGTTAGCATGTTCACCTCTCAACGCTATGGATTTCCAGTTCGATTTTCAATCTGGGTGGAGTTTCCATGTTCTCTCCGTGTCTGCGTGGGTTTCCTCCGGATCATCTGGTTTCCTCCCACAGTACAAAAACATGGATTCAAGGTAAATTAAATGCTCTGAATTGCCCCATGTAGTGTGTGTTTGTGAGAGTGAGTGCACCCAGCGATAGATTAGTGCCATGTCCTGGGTGTATCTGCCCAGCGCTCAAAATGTTCTCCCCTGGATGGGCATGGGGAACCCCTCCCCCATGACCCTAGCAGAGGAATTACTACTGTTAAGGGGAGATAATGAATGTTTTACATGTAAATTTAGAGTTGTAGGATTGTGCTTTATACTGTTATTTATGGAGCGATGCCTGATCTTTATTACCAATAGAGTAAATTATTGTTTAAGCATCTATATTCATATATGTAAGCTTTTTTAAAGCCTTGTAGTAATGCACCCATATGATGTTAGGAAACAGTTTAGTAATACAGGTGTGCTTTTAATGATGTTAGAACTAATAAAAATGTAAATGTATGGTCGTTTTTGCTCTTGTAACTAAACTGTAATGACAAAACTCTACAGTTGCACTTCACTTCTTCTGAAATTTCAAAATTTAATGTGGAGCTGTAATTTTATTTGGTTTACTGTTTATATTCCTTGACAGCGGTCTTTTGGATATAACCTGAAACCTAAAATGTCCAACAGGTTGTAGTGTTTTGTTAGCAAAACTCGTAATTGAGTTTAAAATTCTTATTTCAAACACTTTCGCCTCTTAACGCTGTTGAATCCCGAATCCCAATCTGGGTGGAGTTTCCATGTTCTCCTCATGTGCACGTGGGTTTCCTCCGAGTTCTCCAGGTTCCTCCCACAGTCCAAAAACATGGATTCAAGGTAAAGGAAATGCTCTGAATTGCCCCATATAGAGTGTGTTTTTGTTTGTGTCTGTGTGAGTAAGTATGCCCAGTGATAGATTGGTGCCCTGTTCTGGGTGTATCTGCCTAGCTCTCAAAACGTTTTCCCCTGAATGGGCATCGGGAACCAACCCACCACTCCGACCCTAATAGAGGAAGATAATGAATGAATAAAAATATAGATATTTAATAGTCTTTATGGTTTTACTATTGATTGCTGTTGATTACATGTTTATTAAAGTGGGCAGCATGGTGGTGTGTTTAGCATGTTTGCCTCAGCGCTGGGTATTCAGGTTCGAATCTCGATCTGGGTTGAGTTTCCATGTTCTCCCGATGTCCACACGGGTTTCCTTTGGTTTCTCTGGTTCTCTTCCACAGTCAGAAAAAAACATGGATTTATGGTGAATTGGCTGCTCTAAATTGTGCCATATGTGTGTGTGGGGGGGGGCACAGTGGCTTAGTGGTTAGCTCGTTTGCCTCACAGCACTAGAGATTCCAGGTTCGAATCTAAATCAGGGTGGAGTTTCCATGTCCTTCCCTTGTCCTTGTAGTTATCCTCCGGGTTCTCCGGTTTTCTCCCATAGTCCAAAAACATGGATTAAAGTCAACTGAATTCAATTGAAAATTGCCCCATATAGAGTGTGTTTGTGTGTGTCTGTGCGAGTAAGTGTGTGCCCAGCAATAGATTGGCGCCCAGCCCTGGGTGTATCTGCCCAGTGCCCGAAACGTTCTCCCCTGGATGGGCATGGGGAACGCCCCCGCGACCCTAGTAAAGGATACAGCGGAAGATAATGAATGAATTAATGGACGTGTGTGTGTGTGTGTGTGTGTGTGTGTGTGTGTGTGTGTGTGTGAATGAATGAATTACTATCACTGACTACCAGTATGATGTTGTTCTTCTTCTTCCCGTTAGGGGTCGCCACAGCTAACATTCTTTTCCAACTCCCCCTGTCCTCACCTGTCCTCCTCTGTCACTCCCACACATTCATAAACCCACTCTTTGGCCTTCCTCTCCCTCATGTCTGCCGGTTAAATCCTCAACAACCTTCTGTCTTTTTAAATCTTATCTCTTCTCTGCACATGTCCAAAACAACTCAAACCTGTCTCTTTAATTTCATCTTTCATTTCAGTACTTCTATAGTCTGTTTACTGAACAAAACTTAAATTACACAAATTATACATACACACAATACAGAATTACGTATACATCATTGTATATTTACACACTTTGTGGGGAACTTTATAAAGTGCGTCACATTAGCACTTTGAAGGACATGACGACAGTCCAATGGAGACGTGGGATTCTATTAACCAATCATTTCACAGTGGGTGGAATTTAGAACAAGCTGAGGAACTGGATAAACGCGTTGAGACGCGGACAGGAGCCACGAAGCTACAAACAAGTGTGAGACATTTTATAAGATGAAGAGTAAGTACACTGAATTAAGAACGACACGCAGCACACACGAAACCCATCTGTTCAGAAGCTTGGTACTTTACGTTGATATTCTGCAGACGTATCCTGAAGTCCCCAATATGTTTTCGTTTTACTTTCTGAAATCTTGTGCTAGTGTAACAATCTAAAATGTTAATGTGTCATAAATATGTGCGCTCATTTTTGCCTTATGAAATGTTTAAATAATCGTGGTCATTGTCCAAATATCTGTAATAATTAGAAAACTGGGCACGGTGGCTTAGTGGTTAGCACGTTCGCCTCTCAGCGCTAGGGATTCCCGGTTCGAATCCCCATCTGGGTGGAGTTTCCATGTTCTTCCCGTGTCTGCGTGGGTTTCCTCCGGGTTCTCCGGTTTCCTCCCACAGTCCAAAAATATGGATCAAGTTAATTGAATTCTCCAAATTGCCCCATTTAGAGTGTGTCTGTATGAGTGAGTGTGTGCCCAGCGATGGATTGGCGCCCTGTCCTGGGTCTGTCTGCCCAGCGCCCGAGATGTTCTCCCCTGGATGGGCATGGGGAACCCCACCGCGACCCTAATAGAGGATAAGCGGAAGATAATGAATGAATGAATGAATTAGAAAACTGAAGCAACTCACGAGGGCATTAAAGACAATTGCGTTTATAAGAAAAAATATATGTTTAAAGATGTATAAAATGTCTAAAAGATGTGTACACATACAATGTGTAAAAAAATTGCAATCTTATGTTATTTTTTAATGATGAAATTGAATGTTGCTATAAACAGCATTATACAGGTAAATGCAATATGGTACATTAAGTCATTCATTACGTTCCGCTTAATACTCTATGTGGGGGGGGGGGGGGGGGGTTCCCCATGCCCATGCCCATGCCCATCCAGGGGAGAAGGTTTCAGGCGCTGCGCAGATACTGTACACTCAGGACAGGCCACCAATCTATCACTGGGCACACACACACACACACACACACACACCCTATATTTGATAATTTAAAGCATTCAATTCACATTGAATCCATGTAATTAACAGCATTCAATAGTAAAGCCATGGATACTATCAATTATCTACATTTTTATTCATTCATTATCTTTAGCTTAATCCTCTATTTGGGTCACGGGGGGTTCACCATACCCATCCAACGTTTTGGGCACTGGGCAGATACACCCAGGACAGGATGCCAATCTATCGCTGGGCACACACTACCTCATACAGACACACAGAAACACCCTCTATATGGGGCAGGTTGGAGCTTTTCATTTACCTTGATCCATGTTTTTGGACTGTAGGAGGTGCAATTAAGGTAGTGACATACAATGTTTTTAAGATAATGATCTTAAAGCATATGATGAAGATGATGCAGCATAATCAGTATAGCTTAATGAAGTGAAGTGACTTGATGCAGCATAATGGAAAAAATAAAACAAAAATTGTGAAGATACATTGTACTAAAGGTAAAGGCAAAGTAAATGGTAATGGTTTTTAAAGTTAATGGTAATATGTTACAGTGTAATGAATAAAATGGTGATCTGATACAGCATATTAAAGACAATGGTGATATAAGGCAGTATGTTAAAGGAAATAGCAATATGCTCTTAGGAACTTCTAAATTTCCGGATCAATAAAGTATCTATCCATCTATCTATAATAAAGTGCTATGAATGAAATGGTGATATGGTGCAGAATACTGAAGGTAATGGTAATATCATAGTGGAATAAAGTAAATAGTGTTATGATGCAGTACTTTGAATGTAATTAGGATATAATGATGAAGAAATACTTTATTAATTTACACAGTCATTACAGAATATAATAACTATCAACACAACAAACATTGTCTGCAGAGTATTGATTACAAAGGCACAGACAGAAGCGTAATGCTTATAATTATGCCTATCGTACAGTGGTGAGTCATAAGCTGATGTTAATAAAAGTTTGTCCATAAACACATCAAATATTTCCAAATGATTTGTCCGCCCTTTTATAGTTTTTCCCCCGGTTGCGACACTTCCAGATCATTTCATTTTCATTCATTATCTTATTAAAGCATTTAACGAATCACATTTCATGACTGACTGAAGGACAGGACAAGATAAGGAATGAATGTTTTTTTGCATTGTATTATACATTAACAAATGTTCAATGACATTTTAAGCTTAAGCTTAAACATGATGAAAAAACTGGTAGTCGAACTGATCAAAGCTTATCATGCCAGAAACGGCACTCATTTCACAGATTTTACGTCAACGTCAAGTAAAGACCAATAAAGGTCAGTTTTGCCCTTGCATTTAATTTCAACTTTTTATTTGCTATACACCACCTTACTGTCAGTATTTGTGTATTACATTGTTCTTTATTTGGCTTACAATTAATAGTCATAAGAAATATTATCAATGAAGTTAATTGTGTTATGTATTGGTAAACGTAAATATGTTAACGTTTGCAATCTTACACGTTCCCTACATCATTCTGTGTGTTTGGGATGCATTTTTTTTGTCTTGGTGTACAGTACCCTTTTAACATTGCAATCCTTTCATGTTTTATTAAATATGAATAGCATCAAGGTGGACTTTTAAGTAATTTGGAGATTAATTTTCTTTCTCAGTGGTGTTTTCAGGAATGTTTTTATAAAAATGTGGTCTATTTCATAATTCTTTAGTCATCCTCTTCATTTATCTTACCTGTGTTTCCAGGCCTGGTGGTGTTGCTAAACATATACCCTATTGTCAATTTAACCTTTTCTTTCTTCCCTTTTTTTTCTTTCTTCATTTTATTTATTGCATATGATATTTTTAGATGAAATACCAAGAAGTCACAACAAGCCATGAGTTAATTTGCACTAGTTTTGTTTCAAATCAATTATTGTGGTTGACACAATTTTTAATGTCCAAATATTTATTGACTGGACTGTAAACAGTTTTTTTTTATATCAGTGCATATAACAAACAAAACATGAACTATTGGCCCTGTTCTGGCTTGGTCAGTCCAGTTTATTGTACAATATAGTTATATAACCTACTTGTAGCATCAGCTACAGGCACTTTGGTGACTGGTAAAATCTTAAAGTGTTGTTGTAGCCCAACCACCTCAAGGTTTGACATGCATGCAGAAATTCTTATTAACAAATAAGATTTAATAATGGCCAAGAGGGCTTAGTGATTAGCACGTTTTCCTCTCAGCACGGAAGATCCAGGTTTGTATCCTAATCTGGGTGAAGTTTCACCAATTTGAAATTGTACAATTTCCTCTTTCAAGGAATACATTCATTCATTCATTATCTTCCGCTTTATCCTCTATTAGAGTCGCGGTGGGGTTCCCCATGCCCATCCAGGGGAGAACATCTCGGGCGCTGGGCAGATACACCCAGGACAGGGCCCCAATCCATCACTGGGCACACTCACACTCACTCACTCATACACACACTCTATATGGGGCAATTTGGAGAACTCAATTGACTTGATCCATGTTTTTGGACTGTGGGAGGAAACCGGAGAACCCGGAGGAACCCCACGCAGACACGGGGAGAACATGGAAACTCCACCCAGATGGGGATTCGAACCGGGAATCCCTAGCGCTGAGAGGCAAACGTGCTAACCACTAAGCCACCATGCCGTCCTCAAGGAATGCAGTTTTAGTTAATTGTAAAAATAGTCAATGGGGCTTAGGCTGTTTTCATTTTCTGCAGAGGTCAGTAAATTTTCTCTTTACTAAACTTTTTGAAACAAGTCTCATAAAGTCTCACACACACACACACATATATATATATATATATATATATATATATATATATATATATATATATATATATATATATATAATGTAGTAATCAAGGCTTTTATTTACGTTATTACAGAGATTCTCACTGGAGTTGGAATTGCCGCTGGGGCCGCTGTTGGAGCAGGTATAACGTTACAGGTCTCACCACTGTCCTGTAAACCCTCTTTTTTTTCACTATGCCAGATACATATTTGTCTCAGATCACTTCAGCAACATTAGATTGCTAAATTACTACAATACTACTATATTTATATATATTCACTTCCAGTGAAGTCACATCTTTAGGAAAATCTCTTCCACAAACACCTAATATATATATATATATATAGAACAGGAAACTGAGGCTACAATTTGCACAAGCTCATCGAAATTGGACAATAGAAGATTGGAAAAACGTTGCCTGGTCTGATGAGTCTCGATTTCTGCTGCGACATTCGGATGGTAGGGTCAGAATTTGGCGTCAACAACATGAAAGCATGAATCCATCCTGCCTTGTATCAACTGTTCAGGCTGGTGGTGGTGGTGTCATGGTGTGGGGAATATTTTCTTGGCACTCTTTGGGCCCCTTGGTACCAATTGAGCATCGTTGCAACGCCACAGCCTACCGGAGTATTGTTGCTGACCATGTCCATCCCTTTATGACCACAATGTACCCAACATCTGATGGCTACTTTTAGCAGGATAATGCGCCATGTCATAAAGCTGGAATCATCTCAGACTGGTCTCTTGAACATGACAATGAGTTCACTGTACTCAAATGGCCTCCACAGTCACCAGATCTCAATCCAATAGAGCATCTTTGGGATGTGATGGAACGGGGGATTCGCATCATGGATGTGCAGCCGACAAATCTGCGGCAACTGTGTGATGCCATCATGTCAATATGGACCAAACTCTCTGAGGAATGCTTCCAGCACCTTGTTGAATCTATGCCACGAAGAATTGAGGCAGTTCGGAAGGCAA